>CAJHQQ010001574.1:0-91226 GCA_905132885.1 Moricandia moricandioides
TGGAGTCACTTGCGGTTAAAAGTGGGATACCTTCTTCATCATAACTCCTATGATCTTGCTTCAACTTCAGGGCAGTTGTATACTGATTTATGAGTCCAAATCAAGCTTCTTACATCGTGATTCATTTTGGTTTTATTAGTATGAAGAAGAAATTGTCAATCTCCAAATAGGGCAAACTGGGATCACTTTTTGGTTAAAAGTGGGATAACTTCTTTATCAACTCCAATGATATTGATTAAACTTCAGGATTATTCTACACTGATTTATTAGTCCAAATAAATCTTCTTAAATCTTGATTTATTCTGGTTTGATTAGAATCAAGAAGAAATTGCCAAATCTCCAAACAGGGTAAACTGGAGTCACTTCGGTTAAAAGTGGGATAACTTCTTCATCATAACTCCTATGATATTGATTCAACTTCAGGGTGATTGTACACTGATTTATGAGTCCAAATAAAGATTCTTACATCTTGATTCATTCTGGTTTGATTAGAATCAAGAAAAAATTGCCAAATCTCCAAACAGGGTAAACTGGAAACACTTCGGTTAAAAGTGAGATAACTTCTTCATCATAACTCCTATGATATTGATTCAACTTCAGGGTGATTCTAGACTGATTTATGCATCCAAATAAAGATACTTACATCGTGGTTCATTCTGGTTTTATTAGTATCAAGAATAAATTGCCAAATCTACAAACAGGGCAAACTGGAATCACTTCAGTTAAAAGTGGGATAACTTCTTCATCATAAGTCCAATGATATTGATTCAACTTCAGGATGATTATACACTGATTTATGAGTCCAAATCAAGATTATTACATCTTGATTCATTCTGGTTTGATTCGAATCAAGAAGAAATTTCCAAATCTCCAAAAAGGATAAATTGGAATCACTTCGGTTAAAAGTGGAATAACATCTTCATCATAACTCCTATGATATTGATTCACCTTCAGGATGATTATCCACTGATTTATGAGTCCAAATAAAGCTTCTTACATCTTGATTCATTCTGTTTTGATTAGAATCAAGAAGAAATTTCCAAATCTCCAAACAGGGTAAACTGTGAGTCACTTCGGTTAAAGGTGGAATAACATCTTCATCATAACTCCTATGAGTATTGATTTAATTCAGGGTGATTATCGCACTGGTTTGTTGAGTCCAAATAACGCTTATTCTGATTCATGTTCTTGTTTGATTAGAATCAAGGAGAAATTTTCAAATCTCCAAACATGGTAAAGTGGAGTCACTTGGGTTAAAAGTGGGATACCTTCTTCATCATAACTCCTATGATCTTGCTTCAACTTCAGGGTGGTTGTACACTGATTTATGAGTCCAAATCAAGCTTCTTACATCGTGATTCATTCTGGTTTTATTAGTATCAAAAAGAAATTACCAAATCTCTAAATATGGCAAACTGGGATCACTTTTCGGTTAAAAGTGGGATAACTTCTTCATCATAACTCCAATGATATTGATTCAACTTCAGGATTATTCTACTCTGATTAATGAGTCCAAATAAATCTTCTTAAATCTTGATTCATTCTGGTTTGGTTAGAATCAAGAAGAAATTGCGAAATCTCCAAACAGGGTAAACTGGAGTCACTTCGGTTAAAAGAGGAATAACATCTTCATCATAACTCCGATGATATTGATTCAACTTCAGGATGATTATCCACTGATTTATGAGTCCAAATAACGCTTCTTACATCTTGATTCATTCTTGTTTGATTAGAAACAAGAAGAAATATTCAAATCTCCAAACAGGGTAAAGTGGAGTCACTTGGGATAAAAGTGGGATACCTTCTTCATCATAACTCCTAGGATCTTGCTTCAACTCCAGGGTGATTCTACACTGATTTATGAGTCCAAATCAAGCTTCTTACATCGTGGTTCATTCTTGTTTTATTATTATCAAGAAGAAATTGCCAAATCTCCAAATAGGGCAAACTGGAATCACTTTGGTTAAAAGTGGGATAACTTCTTCATCATAACTCCAATGATATTGATTTAACTTCAGGATGATTCTCCACTGATTTAGGGATCCAAATAGATCTTATTACTTCTTGATTCATTTTGGTTTGATTAGAACCAAGAAGACATTGCCAAATCTCCAAACAGGGTAAACTGGAATCACTTCGGTTAAAAGTGGGATAACTTCTTCATCATAACTCCTATGATATTGATTCAACTTCAGGGTGATTCTAGACTGATTTATGCGTCCAAATAAAGATACTTACATCGTGATTCATTCTGGTTTTATTAGTATCAAGAATAAATTGCCAAATCTACAAAAAGGGCAAACTGGAATCACTTCTTCATCATAACAGGGTTAAAAGTGGGATAACTTCTTCATCATAATCCAATGATATTGATTCAACTTCAGGATTATTCTACATTGATTTATGAGTCCAAATCAAGATTCTTACGTCTTGATTCATTCTGGTTTGATTAGAATCAAGAAGAAATTGCCAAATCTCCAAACATGGTAAATTGGAATCACTTCGGTTAAAAGGGGAATAACATCTTCATCATAACTCCTATGATCTTGATTCAACTTCAGGGTGATTCTACACTGATTTATGAGTCCAAATCAAGCTTCTTACATCGTGTTTCATTCTTGTTTTATTAGTATCAAGAAGAAATTGTCAAATCTCCAAATAGGACATACTGGAATCACTTCGGTTAAAAGTGGGATAACTTCTTCATCATAACTCCAATGATATTGATTTAACTTCAGGATGATTCTCCACTGATTTATGAGTCCAAGTAGATCTTATTACTTCTTGATTCATTCTGGTCTGATTAGAACCAAGAAGAAATTGCCAAATCTCCAGACAGGGTAAACTAGAATCACTTCGGTTAAATGTGGGATAACTTCTTCATCATAACTCCTATGATATTGATTCAACTTCAGGGTGATTCTAGACTGATTTATGCATCCAAATAAATATACTTACATCGTGATTCATTCTGGTTTTATTAGTATCAAGAATAAATTGCCAAATCTAAAAACAGGGCAAACTGCAATCACTTCGGTTAAAAGTTGGATAACTTCTTCATCATAAGTCCAATGATATTGATTCAACTTCAGGATAATTCTACACTGATTTATGAGGACAAATCAAGATTATTACATCTTGATTCATTCTGGTTTGATTAGAATCAAGAAGAAATTGTCAAATCTCCAAACATGGTAAATTGGAATCACTTCGGTTAAAAATGGATTAACATCTTCATCATAACTCCTATGATATTGATTCAACTTCATGATGATTATCCACTGATTTATGAGTCCAAATAAAGCTTCTTACATCTTGATTCATTCTGGTTTGATTAGAATCAAGAAGAAATTACCAAATCTCCAAACAGGGTAAACTGGTGTCACTTCGGTTAAAAGTGGAATAAAATATTCATCATCCTATGATTTTGATTCAACTTCAGGGTTATTCTACACTGATTTATGAGTCCAAATCAAGTTCTTACATCGTGGTTCATTCTTATTTTATTAGTATCAAAAAGAAATTGCCAAATCTCCAAATAGGGCAAACTGGAATCACTTCGGTTAAAAGTGGGATAACTTCTTCATCATAACTCCAATGATATTGATTTAACTTCAGGATGATTCTCCACTGATTTAGGAGTCTAAATAGATCTTATTACTTTTTTATTCATTCTGGTTTGATTAGAACCAAGAAGAAATTGCAAAATCTCCAAACAGGGTAAACTGGAATCACTTCGGTTAAAAGTGGGATAACTTCTTGATTGATTATGGTTTTATTAGAATCAAGAAGAAATTGCCAAATCTTAAAACAGGGCAAATTGGGATCACTTCGGTTAAAAGTGGGATAACTTCTTCATCATAACTCCAATGATATTGATTCAACTTCAGGATACTTCTACACTGATTTATGAGTCCAAATCAAGATTCTTACATCTTGATTCATTATGGTTTGATTAGAATCAAGAAGAAATTGCCAAATCTCCAAACATGGCAAATTGGAATCACTTCGGTTAAAAGGGGAATAACATCTTCATCATAACTCCTATGATATTTATTCAACTTCAGGATGATTATCCACTGATTTATGAGTCCAAATAAATCTTCTTAAATCTTGATTCATTCTGGTTTGATTAGAATCAAGAAGAAATTGCCAAATCTCCAAACTGGGTAAACTGGAGTCACTTCGGTTAAAAGTGTGATAACTTCTTCATCATAACTCCTATGATCTTGATTCAACTTCAGGGTGATTCTACACTGATTTATGAATCCAAATAAAGCTTCTTACATCGTGGTTGATTCTTGTTTTATTAGTATCAAGAAGAAATTGTCAAATCTCCAAATAGGACAAACTGGAATCACTTCTGTTAAAAGTGGGATAACTTCTTCATCATAACTCCAATGATATTGATTTAACTTCAGGATGATTCTCCACTGATTTATGAGTCCAAATAGATCTTATTACTTCTTGATTCATTCTGGTTTGATTAGAACCAATAAGAAATTGCCAAATCTCCAAACAGGGTAAACTGGAATCACTTTGGTTAAATGTGGGATAACTTCTTCATCATAACTCCTATGATATTGATTCAACTTCAGGGTGATTCTAGACTGATTTATGCGTCCAATTAAATATACTTACATCGTGATTAATTCTGGTTTTATTAGTATCAAGAATAAATTGCCAAATCTACAAATAGGGCAAACTGCAATCACTTCGATTAAAAGAGGGATAACTTCTTCATCATAAGTCCAATGATATTGATTCAACTTCAGGGTGATTCTACACTGATTTATGAGTCCAAATCACGATTCTTACAAATTGATTCATTCTGGTTTGATTAGAATCAAGAAGAAATTACCAAATCTCCAAACATGGTAAATTGGAATCACGTCGGTTAAAAGTGGAATAACATCTTCATCATAACTCCTATTATATTGATTCAACTTCAGGATGATTATCCACTGATTTATAAGTCGAAATAAAGCTTCTTACATCTTGATTCATTCTTGTTTGATTAAAATCAAGAAGAAATTACCAAATCTCCAAATAGGATAAACTGGTGTCACTTCGGTTAAAAGTGGAATAACATCTTCATCATAACTCCTATGATATTGATTCAACTTCAGGATGATTATCCACTGGTTTATGAGTCCAAATAACGCTTCTTACATCTTGATTCATTCTTTTTTTATTAGAATCAAGAAGAAATTGTCAAATCTCCAAACAGGGTAAAGTGGAATCACTTGGGTTAAAAGTGGGATACCTTCTTCATCATAACTCCTATGATCTTGCTTCAACTTCAGGGTGGTTCTATACTGATTTATGAGTCCAAATCAAGCTTCTTACATCGTGATTCATTCTGGTTTTATTAGTATCAAGAAGAAATTGTCAAATCTCCAAATAGGACAAACTGGAATCACTTCGGTTAAAAGTGGGATAACTTCTTCATCATAACTCCAATGATATTGATTCAACTTCAGGATGATTCTATGCTGATTTATGAGTCCAAATCAAGCTTATTACATCTTTATTCATTCTGGTTTGATTAGAATCAAGAAGAAATTGCCAAATCTCTAAACAGGGTAAATTGGAGTCACTTCGGTTAAAAGTGGAATAACTTCTTCATCATAACTCCAATGATATTGATTCAACTTCAGGATGATTCTATGCTGATTTATGAGTCCAAATCAAGATTCTTACATCTTGATTCATTCTGGTTTGATTAGAATCAAGAAGAAATTGCCAAATCTCCAAACAGGGTAAATTGGAGTCACTTCGGTTAAAAGTGGGATAACTTCTTCATCATAAGTCCAATGATATTGATTCAACTTCAGGATGATTCTACACTGATTTATGAGTCCAAATAAAGCTTCTTACATCGTGATTCATTCTGGTTTTATTAGTATCAAGAAGAAATTGCCAAATCTCCAAATAGGGTAAACTGGAATCACTTCGGTTAAAAGTGGAATAACTTCTTCATCATAACTCCTATGATATTGATTCAACTTCAGGGTGATTCTAGACTGATTTATGCGTCCAAATAAAGGTACTTACATTGTGATTTATTCTGGTTTTATTAGTATCAAGAATTAATTGCCAAATCTACAAACAGGGCAAACTGGAATAATTTCGGTTAAAAGTGGGATAACTTCTTCATCATAACTCCTATGATTTTGATTCAACTTCATGGTGATTCTACACTGATTTATGAGTCCAAATCAAGCTTCTTACATCGTGATTCATTCTGGTTTTATTAGTATCAAGAAGAAATTGCCAAATCTCCAAACATGGTAAACTGGATTCACTTCGGTTAAAAATGGGATAACTTCTTCATCATAACTCTTATGATATTGATTCAACTTCAGGGTGATTATCCACTGATTTATGAGTCCAAATAAATATTCTTATATCTTGATTCATTATGGTTTGATTAGAATCAAGAAGAAATTGCAAACTCTCCAAACAGGGCAAACTGAAATCACTTCGGTTAAAAGTGGGATAACTTCTTCATCATAACTGCTATGATCTTGATTCAACTTCAGGTTGATTCTACACTGATTTATGAGTCCAAATCAAGCTTCTTACATCGTGATTCATTCTGGATTAATTAGTATCAAGAAGAAATTGCCAAATCTCAAAACAGAGCAAACTGGGATCACTTCGGTTAAAAGTGGGATAACTTCTTCATCATAACTCCAATGATATTGATTCAACTTCAGGATGCTTCGACACTGATTTATGAGTCCAAATCAAGATTCTTAAATCTTGATTCATTCTGGTTTGATTAGAATCAAGAAGAAATTGCCAAATCTCCAAACATGGTAAATTGGAATCACTTCGGTTAAAAGGGGAATAACATCTTCATCATAACTCCTATGATATTTATTCAACTTCAGGATGATTATCCACTGATTTATGAGTCCAAATAAAACTTCTTAAATCTTGATTCATTCTGGTTTGAATAGAATCAAGAAGAAATTGCCAAATCTCCAAACAAGGTAAACTGGAGTCACTTTGGTTAAAAGTGGGTTAACTTCTTCATCATAACTCCTATGATCTTGATTCAACTCAGGGTGATTCTACACTGATTTATGAGTCCAAATCAAGATTCTTACATCGTGGTACATCCTTGTTTTATTAGTATCAAGAAGAAATTGTCAAATCTCCAAATAGGACAAACAGGAATCACTTCTGTTAAAAGTGGGATAACTTCTTCATCATAACTCCAATGATATTGATTTAACTTCAGGATGATTCTCCACTGATTTATGAGTCCAAATAGATCTTATTACTTCTTGATTCATTCTGGTTTGATTAGAACCAAGAAGAAATTGCCAAATCTCCAAACAGGGTAAACTGGATTCACTTCGGTTAAATGTGGGATAACTCCTTCATCATAACTCCTATAATATTGATTCAACTTCAGGGTGATTCTAGACTGATTTATGCATCCAAATCAAGTTCTTACATCGTGGTTCATTCTTATTTTATTAGTATCAAGAAGAAATTGCCAAATCTCCAAATAGGGCAAACTGGAATCACTTCGGTTAAAAGTGGGATAACTTCTTCATCATAACTCCAATGATATTGATTTAACTTCAGGATGATTCTCCACTGATTTAGGAGTCCAAATAGATCTTATTACTTCTTGATTCATTCTGGTTTGATTAGAACCAAGAAGAAATTGCCAAAATCCAAACAGGGTAAACTGGAATCACTTCGGTTAAAAGTGGGATAACTTCTTCATCATAACTCTAATGATATTGATTCAACTTCAGGGTGATTATCCACTGATTTATGAGTCCAAATAAATATTCTTACATCTTGATTCATTATGATTTGATTAGAATCAAAAAGAAATTGCCAAATCTCAAAACAGGGCAAATTGGGATCACTTCGGTTAAAAGTGGGATAACTTCTTCATCATAACTCCAATGATATTGATTCAACTTCAGGATGCTTCTACATTGATTTATGAGTACAAATCAAGATTCTTACATCTTGATTCATTCTGGTTTGATTAGAATCAAGAAGAAATTGCCAAATCTCCAAACATGGTAAATTGGAATCACTTCGGTTAAAAGGGGAATAACATCTTCATCATAACTCCTATGATATTTATTCAACTTCAGGATGATTATCCACTGATTTATGAGTCCAAATAAAGCTTCTTAAATCTTGATTCATTCTGGTTTGATTAGAATCAAGAAGAAATTGCCAAATCTCCAAACAGGGTAAACTGGAGTCACTTTGGTTAAAAGTGGGATAACTTCTTCATCATAACTCCTATGATCTTGATACAACTTCAGGGTGATTCTACACTGATTTATGAGTCCAAATCAAGCTTCTTACATCGTGGTTCATTCTTGTTTTCTTAGTATCAAGAAGAAATTGTCAAATCTCCAAATAGGACAAACTGGAATCACTTCTGTTAAAAGTGGGATAACTTCTTCATCATAACTCCAATGATATTGATTTAACTTCAAGATGATTCTCCACTGATTTATGAGTCCAAATAGATCTTATTACTTCTTGATTCATTCTGGTTTGATTAGAACCAAGAAGAAATTGCCAAATCTCCAAACAGGGTAAACTGGAATCACTTCGGTTAAATGTGGGATAACTTCTTCATCATAACTCCTATGATATTGATTCAACTTCAGGGTGATTCTAGACTGATTTATGCGTCCAATTAAATATACTTACGTTGTGATTAATTCTGGTTTTATTAGTATCAAGAATAAATTGCCAAATCTACAAATAGGGCAAATTGCAATCACTTCGGTTAAAAGTGGGATAACTTCTTCATCATAAGTCCAATGATATTGATTCAACTTCAGGGTGATTCTACACTGATTCATGAGTCCAAATCAAGATTCTTACAAATTGATTTATTCTGGTTTGATTAGAATCAAGAAGAAATTGCCAAATCTCCAAACAGGGTAAATTGGAATCACTTCTGTTAAAAGTGGAATAACATCTTCATCATAACTCCTATGATATTGATTCAACTTCAGGATGATTATCCACTGATTTAAAAATCCAAATAAAGCTTCTTACATCTTGATTCATTCTGGTTTGAATAAAATCAAGAAGAAATTACCAAATCTCCAAACAGGGTAAACTGGTGTCACTTCGGTTAAAAGTGAAATAACATCTTCATCATAACTCCTATGATATTGATTCAACTTCAGGATGATTATCCACTGGCTTATGAGTTCAAATAACGCTTCTTACATCTTGATTCATTCTTGTTTGATTAGAATCAAGAAGAAATTGTCAAATCTCCAAACAGGGTAAAGTGGAGTCACTTGGGTTAAAAGTGGGATACCTTCTTCATCATAACTCCTATGATCTTGCTTCAACTTCAGGGTGGTTCTATACTGATTTATGGGTCTAAATCAAGCTTCTTACATAGTGATTCATTCTGGTTTTATTAGTATCATAAAGAAATTGCCAAATCTCCAAATAGGACAAACTGGAATCACTTCGGTTAAAAGTGGGATACCTTCTTCATCATAACTCCAATGATATTGATTCAACTTCAGGATGATTCTATGCTGATTTATGAGTCCAAATCAAGCTTCTTACATCTTGATTCATTCTGGTTTGATTAGAATCAAGAAGAAATTGCCAAATCTCCAAACAGGGTAAACTAGAGTCACTTCTGTTAAAAGTGGGATAACTTCTTCATCATAAGTCCAATGATATTGATTCAACATCAGGATGATTCTACACTGATTTATGAGTCCAAATAAAGCTTCTTACATCGTGATTCATTCTGGTTTTATTAGTATCAAGAAGAAATTGCCACATCTCCAAATAGGGTAAACTGGAATCACTTCGGTTAAAAGTGGGATAACTTCTTCATCATAACTCCTATGATATTGATTCAACTTCAGGGTGATTCTAGACTGATTTATGCGTCTAAATAAAGATACTTACATTGTGATTCATTCTGGTTTTATTAGTATCAAGAATAAATTGCTAAATCTACAAACAGGACAAACTGGAATCACTTCGGTTAAAAGTGGGATAACTTCTTCATCATAACTCCTATGATTTTGATTCAATTTCATGGTGATTCTACACTGATTTATGAGTCCAAATCAAGCTTCTTACATCGTGATTCAATCTGGTTTTATTAGTATCAAGAAGAAATTGCCAAATCTCCAAACAGGGTAAACTGGATTCACTTCGGTTAAAAATGGGATAATTTATTCATCATAACTCCTATGATATTGATTCAACTTCAGGGTGATTATCCACTGATTTATGAGTCCAAATAAATATTCTTATATCTTGATTCATTATGGTTTGATTAGAATCAAGAAGAAATTGCAAACTCTCCAAACAGAGCAAACTGGAATCACTTCGGTTAAAAGTGGGATAACTTCTTCATCATAACTCCTATGATCTTGATTCAACTTCAGGTTGATTCTACACTAATTTATGAAGGCAAATCAAGCTTCTTACATCGTGATTCATTCTGGATTTATTAGTATCAAGAAGAAATTGCCAAATCTCAAAACAGGGCAAACTGGGATCACTTCGGTTAAAAGTGGGATAACTTCTTCATCATAACTCCAATGATATTGATTCAACTTCAGGATCCTTCTACACTGATTTATGAGTCCAAATCAAGATTCTTAAATCTTGATTCATTCTGGTTTGATTAGAATCAAGAAGAAATTGCCAAATCTCCAAACATGGTAAATTGGAATCACTTCGGTTAAAAGGGGAATAACATCTTCATCATAACTCCTATGATATTTATTCAACTTCAGGATGATTATCCACTGATTTATGAGTCCAAATAAAGCTTCTTAAATCTTGATTCATTCTGGTTTGATTAGAATCAAGAAGAAATTGCCAAATCTCCAAACAGGGTAAACTGGAGTCACTTTGGTTAAAAATGGGATAACTTCTTCATCATAACTCCTATGATCTTGATTCAACTTCAGGGTGATTCTACACTGATTTATGAGTCCAAATCAAGCTTCTTACATTGTGGTTCATTCTTGTTTTATTAGTATCAAGAAGAAATTGTCAAATCTCCAAATAGGACAAACCGGAATCACTTCTGTTAAAAGTGGGATAACTTCTTCATCATAACTCCAATGATATTGATTTAACTTCAGGATGATTCTCCATTGATTTATGAGTCAAAATAGATCTTATTACTTCTTGATTCATTCTGGTTTGATTAGAACCAAGAAGAAATTGCCAAATCTCCAAACAGGGTAAACTGGAATCACTTCGGTTAAATGTGGGATAACTTCTTCATCATAACTCCTATGATATTGATTCAACTTCAGAGTGATTCTAGACTGATTTATGCGTCCAATTAAATATACTTACGTCATGATTCATTCTGGTTTTATTAGTATCAAGAATAAATTGCCAAATCTACAAACAGGGCAAACTGCAATCACTTCGGTTAAAAGTGGGATAACTTCTTCATCATAAGTCCAATGATATTGATTCAACTTCAGGGTGATTCTATACAGCTTTATGAGTCCAAATCAAGATTATTACATCTTGATTCATTCTGGTTTGATTAGAATCAAGAAGAAATTTCCAAATCTCCAAACAGGGTAAATTGGAATCACTTCGGTTAAAAGTGGTATAACATCTTCATCATAACTCCTATGATATTGATTCAACTTCAGGATGATTATCCACTGATTTATAAGTCCAAATAAAGCTTCTTACATCTTGATTCATTCTGGTTTGATTAAAATCAAGAGGAAATTACCAAATCTCCAAACAGGGTAAACTGGTGTCACTTCGGTTAAAAGTGGAATAACATCTTCATCTTAACTCCTATGATATTGATTCAACTTCAGGATGATTATCCACTGGTTTATGAGTCCAAATAACGCTTCTTACATCTTGATTCATTCTTGTTTGATTAGAATCAAGAAGAAATTGTCAAATCAACAAACAGGGTAAAGTGGAGTCACTTGGTTTAAAAGTGGGATACCTTCTTCATCATAACTCCTATGATCTTGCTTCAACTTCAGGGTGGTTCTACACTGATTTATTAGTCCAAATAAAGCTTATTACATCATAATTAATTCAGGTTTTATTAGTATCAAGAAGAAATTGCCAAATCTCCAAATAGGGCAAACTGGAATCACTTCGGTTAAAAGTTGGATAACTTCATCATAACTCCAATGATATTGATTCAACTTCAGGATGATTATATACTGATTTATGAGTCCAGATCAAGATTCTTACATCTTGATTCATTCTGGTTTGATTAGAACCAAGAAGAAATTGCCAAATCTCCAAATAGGGCAAACTGGAATTACTTCGGTTAAAAGTGGGATAACTTCTTCATCATAAGTCCAATAATATTGATTCAACTTCAGGATGATTTTGCACTGATTTATGAGTCAAAATCAAACTTCTTACTCATTCTGGTTTTGATTAGAATCAAGAAGAAATTGCCAAATCTCCAAAAAAGGTAAATTGGAGTCACTTCGGTTAAAAGTGGGATAACTTATTCATCATAAGTCCAATGATGTTGATTCAACTTCAGGATGATTCTACACTGATTTATGAGTCCAAATCAATATTATTACATCTTGATTCATTCTGGTTTGATTAGAATCAAGAATAAATTGTCAAATCTCCAAACATGGTAAACTGGAATCACTTCGGCTAAAAGTGGATTAACTTCTTCATCATAAGTCCTATGACATTGATTAAACTTCAGGATGATTCTAACTGATTTATGAGTCCAAATGAAGCTTCTTAGATATTGATTCATTCTGTTTTGATTAGAATCCAGAAGAAATTGCCAAATCTCCAAACAGGGCAAACTGGAATCACTTTGGTTAAAAGTGGAATAACATCTTCATCATAACTCCTATGATATTGATTCAACTTCAGGATGATCATCCACTGATTTATGAGTACAAATAAATCTTCTTACATCTTGATTCATTCTGGTTTGATTAGAATCAAGAAAAAATTACCAAATCTCCAAACAAGGTAAACTGGTGTCACTTCGGTTAAAAGTGGAATAACATCTTCATCATAACTCCTATGATATTGATTCAACTTCAGGATGATTATCCACTGGTTTATGAGTCCAAATAACGCTTCTTACATCTTGATTCATTCTTGTTTGATGAGAATCAAGAAGAAATTATTAAATCTCCAAATAGGGTAAAGTGGAGTCACTTGGGTTAAAAGTGGGATACCTTCTTCATCATAACTCCTATGATGTTGCTTCAACTTCAGGGTGGTTCTACACTGATTTATGAGTCCAAATCAAGCTTCTTACATCGTGATTCATTCTGGTTTTATTAGTATCAAGAAGAAATTACCAAATCTCCAAATAGGACAAACTGGAATCACTTCGGTTAAAAGTGGGATAACTTCTTCATCAAAACTCCAATGATATTGATTCAACTTCAGGATGATTCTATGCTGATTTATGAGTCCAAATCAAGCTTCTTACATCTTGATTCATTCTGGTTTGATTAGAATCAAGAAGAAATTGCCAAATCTCCAAACAGGGTAAACTGGAGTCACTTCGGTTAAAAGTGGGATAACTTCTTCACATAACTCCTATAATCTTGATTCAAATTCAGGGTGATTCTAAGATTATTTATGAGTCCAAATCAAGCTTCTTACATCGTGATTCATTCTGGTTTTATTAGTCTCAAGAATAAATTGCCAAATCTACAAACAGGACAAACTGGAATCACTTCGGTTAAAAGTGGGATAACTTCTTCATCATAAGTCCAATGATATTGATTCAACTTCAGGATGATTCTACACTGATTTATGAGTCCAAATCAACATTCTTACATATTGATTCATTCTGGTTTAATTAGAATCAAGAAGAAATTGCCAAATCTCCAAACAGGGTAAATTGGAATCACTTCGGTGAAAAGTGGAATAACATCTTATCATAACTCCTATGATATTGATTCAACTTCAGGATGATTATCCACTGATTTATGAGTCCAAATAAAGCTTCTTACATATTGATTCATTCTGGTTTGATTAGAATAAAGAAGAAATTACCAAATCTCCAAACAGGGTAAACTGGAGTCACTTCGGATAAAAGTGGAATAACATCTTCATCATAACTCCTATGATATTGATTCAACTTCAGGATGATTATCCACTGGTTTATGAGTCCAAATAATGCTTCTTACATCTTTATTCATTCTTGTTTGATTAGAATAAAGAAGAAATTGCCAAATCTCCAAACAGGGTAAAGTGGAGTCACTTGGTTTAAAAGTGGGATACCTTCTTCATCATAACTCCTATGATCTTGCTTCAACTTCAGGGTCGTTCTACACTGATTTATGAGTCCAAATCAAGCTTCTTATATCATAATTCATTCAGGTTTTATTAGTATCAAGAAGAAATTGCCAAATCTCCAAATAGGGCAAACTGGAATCACTTCGGTTAAAAGTGGGATAACTTCTTCATCATAACTCCAATGATATTGATTCAACTTCAGGATGACTATATACTGATTTATGAGTCCAAATCAAGCTTCTTACATCTTGATTCATTATGGTTTGATTAGAATCAAGAAGAAATTGCCAAATCTCCAAACAGGACAAACTGGAATTACTTCGGTTAAAAGTGGGATAACTTCTTCATCATAAGTCCAATAATATTGATGCAACTTCAGGATGATTCTGCACTTATTTATGAGTCCAAATCAAACTTCTTACATCTTTATTCATTCTGGTTTTGGTTAGAATCAAGAAGAAATTGCCAAATCTCAAAACAAGGTAAATTGGAGTCACTTCGGTTAAAAGTGGGATAACTTATTCATCATAAGTTCAATGATGTTGATTCAACTTCAGAATGATTCTACACTGATTTATGAGTCCAAATCAATATTATTACATCTTGATTCATTCTGGTTTGATTAGAATCAAGAATAAATTGCCAAATCTCCAAACATGGTAAACTGGAATCACTTCGGCTAAAAGTGGATTAACTTCTTCATCATAACTCCTATGACATTGATTCAACTTCAGGATGATTCTAACTGATTTATGAGTTCAAATAAAGCTTCTTAAATCTTGATTCATTCTGTTTTGATTAGAATCAAGAAGAAATTGTCAAATCTCCAAACAGGGCAAACTGGAATCACTTCGGTAAAAGTGGAATAACATCTTCATCATAACTCCTATGATATTGATTCAACTTCAGGATGATTATCCACTGATTTATGATTCAAAATAAAGCTTCTAGCATCTTGATTCATTCTTGTTTGATTAGAATCAAGAAGAAATTGCCAAATCTCCAAACATGGTAAACTGGAGTCACTTTGGTTAAAAGTTGGATAACTTCTTCATCATAACTCCTATGATCTTGCTTCAACTTCAGGGTGGTTCTACACTGATTTATGAGTCCAAATAAATCTGCTTACATCGTGATTCATTCTGGTTTTATTAGTATCAAGAAGAAATTGCCAAATCTCCAAATAGGACAAACTGGAATCACTTCGGTTAAAAGTGGGATAACTTCTTCATCATAACTCCAATGATATTGTTTCAACTTCAGGATGATTCTATGCTGAATTATGAGTCCAAATAAAACTTCGTACATCTTGATTCATTCTGGTTTGGCAAGAATCAAGAATAAATTGCCAAATCTCTAAACAGGGCAAACTAGAATCACTTCGGTTAAAAGTGGGATAACTTCTTCATCATAACCCCAATGATATTGATTCAACTTCAGGGTGATTCTACACTGATTTATGAGTACAAATCAATCTTCTTACATCGTGATTCATTCTGGTTTGATTAGAATCAAGAAGAAATTTCCAAATCTCCAAACAGGAAAAACTGGAATCACTTCGGTTAAAAGTGGGATAACTTCTTCATCATAACTTCTATGATCTTGATTCAACTTCAGGATGATTCTATCTGATTTATGAGTCCAAATAAAGCTTCTTAGATCTTGATTCATTCTGTTTTGATTAAAATCAAGAAGAAATTACCAAATCTCCAAACAGGGCAAACTGGAATCACTTCGGTTAAAAGTAGAATAACATCTTCATCATAACTCCTATGATCTTGCTTCAACTTCACGGTGGTTCTACACTGATTTATCAGTCCAAATCAATATTCTTACATCGTGATTCATTCTGGTTTTATTATTATCAAGAAGAAATTGCCAAATCTCCAATTAGGGCAAACTGGGATCACTTTTCGGTTAAAAGTGGGATAACTTCTTGATCATAACTCCAATGATATTGATTCAACTTCAGGATGATTCTACACTGATTTATGAGTCCAAATCAAGCTTCTTACATCTTGATTCATTCTGTTTTGATTAGAATAAAGAAGAAATTGCGAAATCTCCAAACAGGGTAAAATGGAATCACTTTGGTTAAAAGTGTGATAACTACTTCATCATAACTCCTATGATATTGATTCAACTTCAGGGTGATTCTACACTGATTAATGAGTCCAAATAAAGCTTCTTACATCATGATTCATTCTGGTTTTATTAGTTTCAAGAATAAATTGCCAAATCTCCAAACAGGGCAAACTGGAATTACTTCGGTTAAAAGTGGGATAACTTCTTCATCATAAGTCCAATGATACTGATTCAACTTCAGGATGATTCTTCACTGATTTATGAGTCCAAATCAAAATTCTTACATCTTTATTCATTCTGGTTTTGATTAGAATGAAGAAGAAATTACCAAATCTCCAAACAAGGTAAATTGGAGTCACTTCGGTTAAAAGTGGGATAACTTCTTCATCATAAGTCCAATGATATTTGATTCAACTTCAGGATGATTCTCCACTGATTTATGAGTCCAAATCAAGATTATTACATCTTGATGCATTCTGGTTTGATTAGAATCAAGAAGAAATTGACAAATGTCCAAACAGGGTAAACTGGAATCACTTCGGTTAAAAGTGGATTAACTTCTTCTTAATAACTCCTATGACATTGATTCAACTTCAGGATGATTATCCACTGATTTATGAGTCCAAATAAATCTTCTTACATCTTGATTCATTCTGGTTGGATTAGAATCAAGAAGTGACGTAACCGAGCTTGAACCAGCAGCTGTCTTGGAGCAGAGTGAGCTGAACCAGCTCAGTGACACTGAAGAGGAAACAAACGTGCTGAACCAGCTGAGTGACACTGATGGGGAACAAGATGAGCTGAACACTCTAGGCGAGATGGACCTAGCTGGAACTGAAGGAGATTGGCCCAAACTTGCTAAAGGAAAAGATCTGTCCTCTTCAGCCCAAAGAGATGCAATTTCAACCCAAAACTTTGATGGATCAGGATCTGTTTTCTTTTTCCAAGCTAAGGACCCATTCAACCTTTCTAAAGGCCCTATCACTCGATCACAAACCAGAAGAATGGAGAAAGCCATTGTTGGAATGGTTTACATCAAACCAGACCCAAATTCGATGGAAGAACAAGACCAGAACCAAACCAAGCTCTTCAACTACTCAGTCTTCGGTCCTGCATAGTTTTTCCTTTAGTCTTTCTTGTTTTCTACAATTTAGAAAGTCTTGTTTAGTTCCCAATAAGTCTTTTGGCGTGATCTTTGTTCTAAATAAACTCATGTTTCGATTTCAATAAGATCATTCAATCTTTTTATCAAAATCTTTCTAAAAGCTTGTGAATCCTTTGTTCAGCCTCTGAACATCGATTGCTTAGGAGTCAAATCCTCAGCATCTTTCCTAGTGATCACGTCTGAGCGGTGACCTGCTCGATCATAGGCAATTCTACACAAGTGTTTGATCTCTCCATCGATCTCTCACTGAAGAATCACCCTCATCACTACCTTCTTCCACAATCCATTGATCATTGTTCTGTTTTATCAAGGGAACCAATCATCCCAACGTTTCCAATCAAGAGTTCAAACCAGAATCACCCTCAGATCATTCGAAAAGGGATCAGAAACACCAAGGGTTTCATTAAGTGGTATCAGAGCAGATTGAGGGCTTCTGATTTAGGGTTTGATTTCGATTTCTTCTTCTCTCTCTTTTGGGAACCTTATTTCGATCAAATTCTCTGTATTTCTTTTCTTTCTATCTGTAAAACTGCAAGGGGGCCAACCAGTATAAAAGAAAAAGAAAAAACGATCAGAGTATCAATAGGCTGAAGAGAAATCCAGCCAGACTGAAGAGAAATACAGTCTCTGGTGGTAAAGCTTCTTGCAACCAAAAATCTTGCAATCTATCTATCTTTTCTTCTCTTTGGGGTGGGGATTTTACTCTAAAAGTTTGATCTTTGTTCTGTTGCTGAACTGTTTGATTCTCATCGTCTGTGAGAAGTTCAGATGAAGTAAAATTAACGAGAGCAGCATCTCACACCAGAACCCATGTTCAGCGCGCTCCCAGAGAACAACTTGATGATAGTCTTGGCAATCTCAAGCTCAGGATACCACCTTTATGTGGTAAGAATGATCCGGATGCCTACTTGGAGTGGGAGAAGAAGATTGAGTTGGTGTTTGATTGTCAAAACTACTCAGAACCAAAGAAAGTGAGGCTTGCTGTTACTGAATTTGATGGATATGCGCTGCATTGGTGGGATCAGACTGTCACAACCAGGCGCATGAGAACCACAAGTAGCTTCTTGGTATGAACTCAAAACTATCATGAAGAGACGATTTGTTCCTAGTCACTACAATAGAGAGGTTCATCAAAAGCTAAGGAGGCTCACTCAAGGCAGCAAGAGTGTTGAAGATTATTATCTGGAAATGGAGATCCTTATGATCAAAGCTGCTGTAGATGAAGTTTCAGATGCAACAATGGCTCGTTTCCAGGCTGGACTTAACCGTGACATTCAGGACCGTTTGGAGATGCAAGAGTATGCAGACATCTATGAGCTTCTCCACAAGGCTATACTTATTGAGCAGCAACTGAAAAGAAGGAACACTCCTAAAGCCACCTATGGAAACAATTTCAGATCATACAAGGAGGACAAGGTCTTAGCTAAGCCCAAGGAAGAAACTAAGAGCTATCAGCGTGATGACAAAGGAAGAGGCCCAGCTGCAAGAACCAGAGAAGTCAAGTGTTTTAAGTGCCATGGTTTTGGACATTATGCCAATGAATGTACTAACAAGAAGGTGATGATCCTTTTGGAGAATGGCGAGTTGGTATCAGAAGATGAGAAAACTGATGCAACTGAAGATGAAGGAATAGACTACCCGGTCCATGGAGAGCTGCTAGTAACAAGAAGGCCCTTGAAAGTTCAATCCAAACCAGAAGAACATGACCAAAGGGAGAATCTCTTTCATACTCGTTGCAATATTCATGATAAGATTTGTAGCTTGATTATAGATGGTGGGAGTTGCACTAACGTTGCTAGTGAAACTCTTGTAGAAAAGCTGGGATTGAAGACTGGAAAACACCCTAAGCCTTACTTGCTCCGATGGCTTAATGAGGATGGCGAGCTAAAAGTTACTGAACAAGTCATGGTGCCTATAACCATTGGAAGATACCAAGATGAGATTGTTTGTGATATCCTTCCCATGGACTCAAGCCATATACTTCTTGGGAGGCCTTGGCAGTATGACAAGAAAGCCATTCATGACGGGTTCACAAATCGCCACTCCTTCAACCACAGAGATAAAAAGATTGTCTTGGCTCCTTTGTCTCCACAGACCTTGATGGATCAGGATCTGATTTCTCTTTCCAAGCTAAGGACCCATTCAAACTTTCTAAAGGCCCTATCACTCGATCACAAACCAGAAGGATGGAGAAAGCCATTTTTGGAATGGTTTACATCAAACCAGACCCAAATTCGATGGAAGAACAAGAACAGAACCAAGCCAAGCTCTTCAACTACTCAGTCTTCGGTCCTGCATATTTTTTCCCTTAGTCTTTCTTGTTTTCTACAATTTGGAAAGTCTTGTTTAGTTCCCAATAAGTCTTTTGGTGTGCTCTTTGTTCTACATAAACTCCTGTTTCAATTTCAATAAGATCATTCACTCTTTTTATCAAAATCTCTCTAAAAGCTTGTGAATCCTTTGTTCAGCCTCTGAACATCGATTGCTTAGGAGTCAAATCCTCTGCATCTTGCCTAGTGATCACGTCTGAGTGGTGACATGCTCGATCATAGGCAATTTCTACACAAGTGTTTGATCTCTCCATCGATCTCTCACTGAAGAATCACCCTCATCACTACCTTCTTCCACAATCCATTGATCATTGTTCTGTTTTATCAAGGGAACCAATCATCCCAACGTTTCCATTCAAGAGTTCAAACCAGAATCACCCTCAGATCATTCGAAAAGGGATCAGAAACACCATGGGTTTCATTATGCTTCATCTAAACCCACAATGAAGGCTTGATGCTCACTTGGGAATTGCGCAAAGGAGCATACTGCTGAAGTGGGATGAGCTACTGCTTGACTGTTGAAGTAGACTCTTGTGTTCACCCAGTTTGAAGGATCTTTCCTTATCCTTGTACTCCTTCTCAAAGGTTGAACCTGAGCTTGTTCCTGTTGCTGTTCTTGTTCCTCATGTACTTGGGCAGTCCCTTGATCATGAGCATCTGGACCTTGTTGCTGTTATGGTTCTTGTATATTGCCCCCTTCAGGATCAGGATGAGTGACTTCATCAGCCTCTTGTACAGTCTCTTGAGTAGGAGTAACTTCTCTGGTCACCTCCTTTTCCTTTGATAAACTTATTCCAAGATTCTCCATAATAACTCTCAGGTGATTGGCCCTACCTGATGCTTGAGACAGATCCTTGAGCTCATCCCAATTCTTCTCAGCATAGAACCCTTTTCCTTCCATAAACTTTACATCTCTAGATACAAGTACTTTTCTTGTTTCAGGATGGTAGCACTTGTATCCTTTCTGTGTGGGAGAATAGCCTATGAAAATACACTTCATGCTCTTTGCTTCTAGCTTGTTCCTTTGCTCCCCTGGTATTAGCACAAAGCAGGCACATCCAAACACTCTGAGGTGATGAATAGATGGTCTGGTTTGGTTCAACACTTCATAAGGAGAAATATCCTTCAACACCTTGGTAGGAATCCTGTTGATCAGATAGCATGCTGTCACCACAGCATCACTCCAGAATCTCTTAGGAACATTTGCATGAAACATCATTGATCTGGCAACCTCCATGAGATGACTATTCTTTCTTTCAGCCACTCCATTTTGCTGAGGAGTATAAGGGCAACTTGTTTGGTGAACTATGCCATATTTTGCCAAATGATTTTTGAAAGCATGGCTTGTATACTCTCCTCGATTGTCTTACCTTAGTACCTTCACATTAGCCTTAAAGTGGTTAGTAACATAAGATTGGAAGTTCATAAATGCATCTAACACACGATCCTTAGATGGAAGCAATGTAATCCAAGTGTATTTTGATTTTTCATCTATAAAGGTGACAAAATACTTGTGGTTATCCTAGACAGACATGGAGAGGTCCAAACATCAGAGTGAATTAAGTCAAAACATTTTTCATAGATTGTTGTTGATGCTGGAAACACAGTTTGCAATGATTTCCTAAGATGCAAGCTTCACATTCCAGATGACTAAATGACATATCAGGCATCATAAGTTCTAATGCACGTGAGTGTGGGTGACCTAATCTAGCATGCCAAGTAGTGCTATCACATAGAATAGTACTTTCCATGCATAAAGGAGTAGAAGAAGAAGAGTAAGAAAGCTTAGTCTTTTGGAGATGGCATAAACCATCTTTGTTGTTGCCTTCTCCAATCACCTTCCATGTCTTAAAGTCCTGAAACTCAACATCATTAGGCCTAAAAAACACCTGACAATTCAGTTAACAGTGGCTTTTTTCACTGAGAGTAAGTTAGAAGCAAAACCAGGCATATAGAAGGCAGTAGATTCCCTATTCCTTCTATTTTCACCTTATCTCCATTTGCTATTGTAACATTCCCTAAGGCAGACCTAATATCACTAATGAGATTCCTATCACTAATCATATGATGACTAGCTCCAAAATCTATTATGATTGGCTTAGAGATAAGGGAATGTGTACCAGACTTCTTTGAGGAGATAATGGCTTTGGCTGCTTTGTGAAAGAAAGTGAAGAACAATGAAGAACAGGATGAAGAACAAGAGAGAGAGAGAGAGAGAGAGAGAGAGAGAGAGAGAGAGAGAGAGAGAGAGAGAGAGAGAGAGAGAGAGAGAGAGATTAGGGTATCCGAGAGAACGAGAGAAGTGAAGGAGGAAATGTTTTCCTTCGATTAATTCATTGCTGTGGTTACAATATTTAAAGGCAATACACTCAGAAACAAGAAAAAGAGAATAGAATAAAATATGGTGCTGCTTGCCAAGGTGAAAGTGACTGCACCTCAACAGCAGTCTACCCCTCTCTCTCCTCAAAGTAGAACATGTGACTTTAACTATTTAAATACTCCCACTTGCCTCTTCTTCTGACCTTCCCAACGGTGGGATTGACTTCTGAGTAGGGTTGAGACGAGTTTGAACTCCCTGCCTTGTCTTCTAAGGTAAGTTAGGTCTTGGGTTTCTTGCTTGCACTCCAACACTGTACGAAATGGAGTCTACACCAAGGTAACTTCTTTTAAGGTCCTAATGCATCTCTTTCTCCTCTATCTCCATGACTTCATGTCAATACATGTCTTTATGTCATAGTCCCCCTCAAGCTTGATCATGGGTAATGATCAAGCTTGGAACTTATGAAGACATCCCTCATTAAAGCCTTAGTGTGAAAAACCCTAGTGGGATAAAAACACACTTAAGGAAAAAGAGTAGATGCTTCATGACTTAGGGGATTATGATCTAGATAGGTCTATGAGCCCCAATCTCGGATGAATGGACTCACAAACCTTGGTGCTTGCTCCTTTGGTGAAGATATCAGCTAGTTGGTCTTCACTTCTAGTGTAGCAAGGTAGTATGATCTTCTGCTCTCCTGCCTGTCTAACCTTGTGACAGTCTACTTCAATATGCTTTGTCCTCTCATGAAACACTGAGTTGGATGCTATGTGAATGGCTGCCTGGTTATCACAGTGCATGGTGATTGGTGATGTTGTCTCAATGTCTAAGTCTCTTAGCAGGTTCCTGATCCAGATGAGCTCAATAGTCAGCTTCCTCATTACTCTATATTCTGCCTCAGCATTTGAACAAGACACCACTTTCTGTTTCTTGCTCTTCCAAGTCACAAGATTTCGTCCAATAAATGTGCAATAGCCTGTAGTAGACCTCCTGTCCACTCTATCACCAGCCCAATCTGCATCACAATATCCCACAATCTCTGTGCTTTGGTTGCATCCCATCCAAACACCTTGACCAGGAGCCTCCCTTAGATATCTCATGATCCTCTCCACCATGTTCCAATGATGGACCTTTGGTGCTTGCATATATTGGCTTACTTGATGCATAGCAAAGCAGATGTCTGGTCTTGTAATAGTCAGGTAGATCAGCTTCCCAACCATCCTTCTATAGAGCTTGCAGTCGCCAAATCCAGTGTCCTCAAACTCCCCCTCACGCAAGACTTTGTACCCTTCTTCAAGTGGTGTCTTAGCTACTCTTGTTCCAAGTTTTCCTGTCTCATTTAAAAGATCAAGTGTGTACTTTCTTTGAGATAGGAAAAGCCCCTCTTTAGAGCGGCACATTTCTATCCCTAGAAAGTACTTTAGCTCACCCAAATCTTTAATATCAAAGCTAGACTTAAGGAAAGCTTTAGTAGAGATGATACCTTCCTTGTTACTTCATGTGATGATAATATCATCTACATAGATCAGGATCACCACAATTCCTTGCTTACTTGTGAGGGTGAAGAGAGTATGGTCAGTTTCTGATTTTACAAACCCTCTTCCATTTAAGGTTGTACTCAGCTTGTGATACCAGGCTCTTGGTGAATGTTTCAATCCATAGATTGCCTTCTTCAGCCTTAGAACATTTCATGTTTTGACCATGTCTTCCATACGAGGAGGTAGTCTCATGTACACCTCATCCTCCAGCTCTCCTTGTAGGAAAGCATTCTTGGCACCCATCTGCCATAAATCCCATTCCAAGTTTACTGCCACTGAGAGAAGAATCCTTATAGTGTGGAGCTTTGCTACTGGTGCAAAGGTGTCTAGATAGTCTTCTCCATAGACCTAGGTGTATCCTCTTGCAACCAGCCTTGTCCTCCTCCTCTCTGGCTTTCCATTAGCCAAGTATTTGATGGAATAGAGCAGGCGACTTGTCACTGCCTTCTTTCCTTTGGGGAGCTCAGTTTTATACCAAGTATCATTCTTGATCATGGCATTGATCTCATCTCCAACTGACTCTCTCCATTCTTCATGAGCCATGGCCTCCTCATAGGTTTTTGGAACATAATCTTGATCCAGATTGATGATGAAAGCTACATGTTCTTGAGGGTAGTTTGCAAGTGAACAGGTTGCTTGGGTAGGATGAGCCACTGCATTGCTGTTGAAGTATACTCTGGTGTTGATCCAATTTGATGGGTCTTTTCTCACTCTGGCACTCCTTCTTAAGGCTGAGTCTGCTCCTCCACCACTATATCATCCTGCCCTTGATCTCCACTAGGGTGGTGCTGATCTTGGTCATGTACTGCTTCATCTTGGTCATGTACTGATGCTGAATCTGAATTAGTTTCTGCTCTATCTTGATCATGTGCTGATGCTGAATCAGTTTCTGGTGTTGATTCATGCTCACTGCCCCCCTCAGGATCAAGATGGACTGTCTCAAAACGTGGTGGTGTTGCTTCCTTGTGCACAACAGCTGGTGGTGATGGAGTGATTCCTAAGTTGTCCATAATGGTTCTCAGGTTGTTTGCCCTATCTGATGGTCCTTGTGAGAGATCTCTTAGGTTTCCCAGTTCTTCTCATCATAGTACCCTTTTGATTCTACAACCTTGACATCCCTTGAGACCATCACCCTTTTTGAGTCTGGTAGGTAACACTTGTATCCCTTCTGCGTATGGGAGTATCCAATAAACATGGCTTTGATACTCTTAGGATCAAGCTTGTTCCTTTGCTCACCTGGTATTAACACAAAGCACACACACCCAAATACACGCAAATGATCTATGGGAGGTTTAGTCTTGTTTAATACCTGAAATGGAGATATGTCTTTGAGGATTTTTGTAGGGATTCTGTTAATAAGGTAGCATGCTGTCACCACAGCATCTCCCCAAAGTCTCTTTGGGACATTGGTGTGAAACATCATGTTCCTTGCAACCTCCATAAGGTGTCTGTTTTTCCTCTCAGCCACTCCATTTTGTTGTGGTGTGTATGGACAGCTTGTTTGATGAATGATTCCATGCTTTGCTAAGTGTTGTTTGAAGGCTTTGCTAGTGTATTCTCCCCCATTATCTGACCTAAAAAATTTGATCTTGGAATTGAAATGGTTAGTTACATAGTTTTGGAAGTTAATAAAAGCTTCTAAAACTCTATCTTTACTTTGAATCAGTGTGAGCCAAGTATATTTTAATTTCTCATCTATAAATGTCACAAAGTATTTATGGTTTTCTCTAGAAACACAAGGAGCAGTCCAAACATCAGAATGCACTAGATAAAAACAATTTTCATAAATAGTCATAGATGAAGGAAAGACAGATTTATGATGTTTACCAAGTATACAAGCCTCACAGGTTTCATTTTGCAAAGATAAACTAGGTAACATCAATTTAAAGCATGAGAATGAGGGTGGCCTAATCTAGCATGCCATAACACATCATTAGCTAAAACATAAGCATAATTAAAGGCATAAGTAGAATCTGATCCAAGCTTGGTATCTTCAAGAAAATATAGTTCTCCCTTGCTTACACCTTTGCCCAGCATCTTACTGGTCTTAATATCCTGAAAGCACACATCATTAGGACTAAAAATAACATTGCAATTCAGATCATTAGTTGCTCTCTTAACAGATACAAGGTTAGAAGCAAAGGTAGGCATATAAAAAGCTTGAGTTTCTTTGTTAAACAGATTCAGATTGCCTATTCCTTCTATGGGAATTCTATCACCATTTGCAATCACAACACTTCCTAGGGCTGGTTTAATATCACTAATCAGTCTAGCATCCCTAATCATATGATGAGCAGCCCCTAAATCAATGATCAATGGCCTAGCAGTGTGGGATGTATTGTGAATAGAATTTAAATCATTAATACTTTGGTTACCAGAGTTTGCATTGGGGGCCTTGATCAAGGCCTCAATGTCTGACTTGTGGATGTATGCATCGTCATGAGGTGGCTGAGACATGGCGTGAGAGGTGGAGGCACCATTGTGTGCAGTGGAAATCAAGGCTCTCCCATCATCTCCCATGCGCATCTGCTCTTGTCCTCTTTCTTCATGGGCTCTAGTCTGGCTGTATTTGTTGGTTGAGGTGGGTCTGAGATGAGGATGGAGGATCCAGCAGTTGGTTTTTGAGTGTCCTTGCTTCTTGCAATGCTCACAAGTTACTGACTTGTCTCCTCCTCCTCTTGGTTTAAAGTAAGCTTTGCTAGCTGATACATTTTCCAACTTTTCTGCCTTGTGTGCCATAGAGAGTCCTCCTTTTCCACCACCAAAGAGACCATCTGAGCCTATCTCCTTCTGAAGTTGAGCACATACATCATCATAGCTTGGGAGGACCTTGTCTCTCAATATGTGTTTCACCACATCAATGAAGCTTGGGCTGAGTGTGAGAAGTAGACCAAAGATTCTATCTTCCTCACGCCTCACTTCCAGAGTGGCAGGGTCATTGGTTCTTGGTCTTAGCATCTCCAGCTCAGACCACAGCTGATTATACTTCCCAAGGTGCTTGGTGAAGTCTCCATCTTCTTGCTGTCGGTTGTTGATGGCCCTCTTGACCTCAAAGATTCTGTTGAGGTTAGAAGTATTGCCATACACCCTGTGCAAGGTATCCCACAACTATTTTGGAATAGTTCAGTGTGAGTAAGAGTCCATAAGGGGACCATCAAGAGAGCTTTGCATGATAGACAGCACCATGAGGTCTTCCTGATCCCATTTTCCTTCATCTACCACTACAACCTCCTTGCCATCTTCTCCTTGGGTGATTTTCTTTGGAGCTGTACTTGAAGTGATATGCTCCCAAAGACCTCTTCCCCCAAGGGCTGTCCTTGTCAATCTAGACCAGGTAATGTAGTTTCCTGGTCCCTTGAGTGTGCAAGGAATGTAAATTGGTCTGTAGTTCTCCATCTTCTTCTTAGGCGCCAAAGAGGGTTTTTAAATTTTTCAGGCTGGAACACTAACAAATCACTCTGGAACTGAAAGAAATAACGTTTAGAATCAAGATAAACTCTCAAGAAAAGGGAATAGGGACAGAACAGAGTGAGCACAACCAAGAAAAATTCAAAAGAACTCAAGAACCCAGATTTATTATCCACTGGATAAAAGAAATCTGGAGAGATATTTGTGAAATTGAACCAGAGAATCAAGAGAGACTAAGAAAATAGAGTAAGTTTGTGGAAGTAATTGAGGTAATCAGGAGCTTAAGGCTCTGATACCATGAAAGAAAGTGAAGAACAATGAAGAACATGATGAAGAACAGAAGAGAGAGAGAGAGAGAGTGGTGCGACCTGGATCAGCTTAAAACTCAAGTTTTGGAAGTTAGTCCATGTACCAGAAAGGCAATGGATCACAGAACGACCTAATGGGTTTATTGGAGAGCTTATTGGCATTATTCATGAGGTATTGGACCGAGAGAAAGCTATGGACCTCTATGAGGCCTTTATAAAGATAGGAGTGACTATGTACCAACATGGACGTCTGGTATGCAACCTTATTGACCAGGAAATGGGTGAAAGAAAGCTGGTTGGAGAGGAAATGAAGGTGATCTGGTACGATCGAGAAATGGACTGGTTAAACCGACAAAGTCTCCACAGAGACGATAGGTTGAGCCAAAGCTTAAGTTTATTGAATAATGGTTCATTCTTTACATGGAGGCTCGTGGTTACATAAATAAGAAAGAAGAAAACGAAATCCTAAGCTAAAAAAAACCCTATACCAAAACCAAGTCGGTTTAGTGAAAACCATATCCTAATCCTATTGCTTATTGGTTTAAGATAGCCAAACTTAATCCTAATTGGTTTACACTTAATGAAATCATAAATAAACTATAATAAACCATATTAGGCGTGCCTAATCTTCTTGGGCCAGTCATAATCCAAGCTGGCTTGTCTTTCCACTTTTTGGGCCGATAAAGGCCATTTTCAAACAACTCTTGCTTGGGCTCGATTCATCTTGTTCCTGGTCCGACCAAGTGCCTCATTAAGCTCATTTTGATGATGAAGATGCTCCTGATAATCCAATTGCACCTCTGGTTCTTCATCTTCCATTTCCAACTCATTTCTCGGCCATGTCGGTTTAACCAGTCCATTTCTCGATCGTACCAGATCACCTATTTCATTTCCTCTCCAACCAGCTTTCTTTCACCCATTTCCTGGTCAATAAGGTTGCATACCAGACGTCCATGTTGGTACATAGTCACTCTATCTTTATAAAGGCCTCATAGAGGTCCATAGCCTTCTCTCGGTCCAATACCTCATGAATAATGCCAATAAGCTCTCCAATAAGCCCATTAGGTCGTGCTGTGATCCATTGACTTTCTGGTACATGGACTGACTTCCAAAAATTGAGTTTTAAGCTGATCCAGGTCGCACCAGAGAGAGAGAGATTAGGGTATCCGAGAGAAAGAGAGAAGTGAAGGAGGGAATTTTTTCCTTGGATTGATTCATTGTTGTGGTTACAATATTTAAAGGCAATACACTCAGAAACAAGACAAAGAGAATAAAATAAAATATGGTGCTGCTTGCCAAGGTGAAAGTAACTGCACCTCAACGGCAGTCTGCCCCTCTCTCTCCTCAAAGTAGAACATGTGACTTTAACTATTTAAATACTCTCACTTGCCTCTTCTTCTGACCTTCCCAACGGTGGGATTGACTTCTGAGTAGGGTTGGGACGAGTTTGAAATCCCTGCCTTGTCTTCTAAGGTAAGTTAGGTCTTGGATTTCTTGCTTGCACTCCAAGACTGTACGGAATGGAGTCTACACCAAGGTAACTTCTTTTAAGGTCCTAATGCATCTCTTTCTCATCTATCTCCATGACTTCATGTCAATACATGTCTTTATGTGAATACTTTGATCAGTGGCTCAATATCACTCATTCTGATGGGACCATCATTGATCACAGCCTTGCTCCAACTTTCTCCTCCATTAGAGTCACTGATGAGTGCTGAATACATAGATGCCCCTTTAAGACCTGGTTGATCATCCACATCATCTTTGAGTTTTATTCCACCAAACCTGAAATCAAAACAGCTTTGTTTGATGTTCTTCTTGACATGTCTTTTCTTGGTTTTCTTTGATCCAGGCAACAACACCATCCTTCCATTCTTGCTGTGCATATCTTTAAGAGCTGGCTTGCTTTCCCTTGTAAAGAGATTGTGTGATGTTTGTTCTCTCTGAACTAGAGCACACACTCCATCAAGGTCATGAAGTTTTTCTTCCCGCAGAACATGCTTGATCAGCTGGTTGTAGGATGGACTTAGATTCAGGAGAAGACTGAAGACCTTGTCTTGTTCATATCTCTCCCTTATGATATCTGGATCATCAGAGAAGGGCCTCAGTGTATCTAACTCTGCCCACAAGCTTCTAAATTTTCCAAAGTATTGATTAAACTCCACTTCTTACTGGCTCAAGTTGTTGATAATCTTCTTGACTTCAAAAACCCGGCTCAGGTTGGAGAAGTTTCCATAGACATTTTTAAGACTCTTCCACAGTTCCTTGGCGGTTTCACAGTGTGAGTAAGCCTCCAATATTGATTCTGATAAAGAGTTATGAATGATCTCAAGTGCTAGCTGGTCTTCTTGAACCCACTTGTCTTCATTCTTCAGGACATGTACCTGTTTCTCCTCTTGAGCCATCTTCTTTGAAGCTTCAGACTTTATGATATGACTGTCCCAAAGTTCATGATTCCCTAAGGTAACTCTGGCCACTCTTGACCACAGCAGATAATTAGAACCCTCAAGGGTTACTGGAATAAGAATTCTTGACTCCATTTCCATGACTGGTTTTCTTTTATCCAGTGGACAAAGATTAAGGAACCAGAAAGGTTATGAAGCTAGAAATTGGGAAAAGAATTTTAAACTGAGAAAGAGTATAAGAAGTAAGGTTAAAACAAGAATTTATGGATATGGAAGAAGAGAAAGTGAGGATTCAAGACCAACAAAGTGAAAAACAGAGTAAAAAAAAAACAGAGTGAGAAAACAGAGTATGAGATTGCGGAAGTTAAGTAAGAACAAAGGTTCTCAAGAGCTTAAAGCTCTGATACCATGTTAGAATTGAGAATATGGAAGAGATATGGATGAGAATAATGGAGATTCGAAGTGTTTGTGTGAAGAACAAAAGAGATGAACTCAAGAACACAAGAACAAGTTTCTGGACAAAGAGAGAGAGAGTATGGCAAGAGAGAGAGAGAGAGAGAGTAATCAGAAATGGGAGATTTCACTCCTTAATTCGACTCACAAGGTTTCCTACAGATTATATAGATACATAAGACAATGACATAAAGAATAAACAAAGGGAAAACAATATAATAAGGCTCTCTGATCCTGTGAAAATGACAGGACACCAACAGCTCTCTTCTTAAGCTTAACATGTGACTTTCATCCATATTTGAATTTGCATCCAGCCAAACTCACTCCAAACGGTCTAGGTAGTCTCTAAAGGTATTCTGGACGAGTACACATCAGTTCCTTGACTCTCAAGGAAAGTTAGGGAATAGTTGGTTACTTGTGATCCAAGACTGTACGGAATGTCTTCTATCTTAAGTAACCACAACATCTGACCTTCTCTTTGTCTTCTCTTGTCAATGCATCTTCTTCTCTTTGGTTCTTCATCTCAATAGTGTATTGCCTATTTAAAGGCTTCCCCATCACTTGTAACACTTACCATAATAATTAGACAAGTTTCTCTCTCTAAATTCGTGGCTCTCTCTCTCTTGCTTGTGTTCTAAACAATATTCACAATGTAAGGAACTTAAGTATTATTGTTTAGAGGCTGCCTTAGCTCTTTCTTTCTTAAGGCAGCCTAATACTTGTCAAACTCACTCTAAACTCTTCTTTATCTACTGTCTTAAACTCTAGCTTACTGATTCTAAATCCCATTCATCTAAGTACACAAACTCTAAGTGTTGTGTTACTTCTCAAGGATTAGATTCATACTAGAGAGTTTCTGCTTCATAAAACCAATTTACTGTCTAGGATTCGTGGTTATATAGTAAGCTGTGTATGAGGATTCAATCACAAGTTGGTTGTCTCTTCCCTTGAATGGTGAGTTCCTGTTGTATGGTTGAAGAGGATTCAGTTACAAGTTAAATGAAGACTCTCTTGACATGAGACAAACACTCATGAATTCGAACAACTTCTTCATCATAACTCCTATGATCTTATTCAAATTCAGGGTGATTCTAAACAGATTTATGAGTCCAAATCAAGCTTCTTACATCGTGATTCATTCTTGTTTTATTTGTATCAAGAAGAAATTGCCAAATCTCCAAACAGGGTAAACTGGAATCACTTCAGTTAAAAGTGGGATAACTTCTTCATCATAACTCCTATGATCTTGATTCAACTTCAGGGTGATTCTACACTGATCAATGAGTGCAAATAAAGCTTCTTACATCGTGATTCATTCTCGCTTTATTAGTATCAAGAATAAATTACCAAATCTCCAAACAGGACAAACTGGAATCACTTCGGTTAAAAGTGGGATAACTTCTTCATCATAAGTCCAATCATATTGATTCAACTTCAGGATGATTCTGCACTGATTTATGAGTCCAAATCTAGATTCTTACATCTTTATTCATTCTGGTTTTGATTAGAATCAAGAAGAGATTGCCAAATCTCCAAACAAGGTAAATTGGGAGTCACTTCGGTTAAAAGTGGGATAACTTCTTCATCATTAGTCCAATAATATTGATTCAACTTCAGGATGATTCTATACTGATTTATGAGTCCAAATCAATATTTTTACATCTTGATTCATTCTGGTGTGATGAGAATCAAGAAGAAATTGTCAAATCTCCAAACATGGTAAATTGGAATCACTTCGGTTAAAAGTGGAATAACATCTTCATCATAATTCCTATGATATTGATTCAACTTCAGGATGATTATCCACTGAGTTATGAGTCCAAATAAAGCTTCTTACATCTTGATTCATTCTTGTTTGATTAGAATCAGGAAAAAATTGCCAAATCTCCAAACAAGGTAAACTGGAGTCACTTCGGTTAAAAGTGGGATAACTTCTTCATCATAACTCCTATGATCTTGCTTCAACTTCAGGGTGGTTCTACACTGATTTATGAGTCCAAATCAATCTTCTTACATATTGATTCATTCTGGTTTTATTAGTATCAAGAAGAAATTGCCAAATCTCCAAATAGGGCAAACTGGAATCACTTCGGTTAAAAGTGGGATAACTTCTTCTACATAACTCCAATGTTTTTGATTCAACTTCAGGATGATTCTATACTGATTTATGAGTCCAAATAAGGCTTTTTACATCTTGATTCATTCTGGTTTGATTAGAATCAAGAAGAAATTGCCAAATCTCCAAACAGGGTAAACTGGAGTCACTTCGGTTAAAAGTGGGATAACTTCTTCATCATAACTCCTATGATCTTGATTCAAATTCAAGGTGATTTTAAACTTATTTATGAGTCCAAATCAAGCTTCTTACATCGTGATTCATTGTGGTTTTATTTGTATCAACAAGAAATTGCCAAATTTCCAAATAGGGTAAACTGGAATCACTTCGGTTAAAAGTGGGATAACTTCTTCATCATAACTCCTATGATATTGATTAAACTTCAGGGTGATTATACACTGATTAATGAGTCCAAATCAAGCTTCTTACATCGTGATTCATTCTGGGTTTATTAATATCAAGAATAAATTGCCAAATCTCCAAACATGGCAAACTGGAATCACTTCGGTTAAAAGTGAGATAACTTCTTCATCATAAGTCCAATGATATTGATTCAACTTCAGGATGATTCTACACTGATTTATTAGTTCAAATCAAGATTCTTACATCTTGATTCAATCTGGTTTGATTAGAATCAAGAAGAAATTGCCAAATCTCCAAACATGGTAAATTGGAATCACTTCGGTTAAAAGGGGAATAACATCTTCATCATAACTCCTATGATATTGATTCAACTTCAGGATGATTATCCACTGATTTATGAGTCCAAATAAAGCTTCTTACATCTTGGTTCATTCTGGTTTGATTAGAATCAAGAAGAAATTGTCAACTCTCCAAACAAGGTAAATTGTAGTCACTTCGGTTAAAAGTGGGATAACTTCTTCATCATAAGTCCAATGATATTGATTCAACTTCAGGATGCTTCTAAGCTGGAGTCACTTCGGTTAAAAGTGGGATAACTTCTTCATCATAACTCCTATGATCTTGCTTCAAATTCAGGGTGATTCTAAACTGATTTATGAGTCCAAATCAAGCTTCTTACATCGTTATTCATTGTGGTTTTATTTGTATCAACAAGAAATTGCCAAATCTCCAAATAGGGTAAACTGGAATCACTTCGGTTAAAAGTGGGATAACTTCTTCATCATAACTCCTATGATATTGATTCAACTTCAGGGTGATTATACACTGATTAATCAGTCCAAATCAAGCTTCTTACATCGTGATTCTTTCTGGTTTTATTAATATCAAGAATAAATTGCCAAATCTCCAAACAGGACAAACTGGAATCACTTCGGTTAAAAGTGAGATAACTTCTTCATCATAAGTCCAATGATATTGATTCAACTTCAGGATGATTCTACACTGATTTATTAGTTCAAATCAAGATTCTTACATCTTGATTCAATCTGGTTTGATTAGAATCAAGAAGAAATTGCCAAATCTCCAAACATGGTAAATTGGAATCACTTCGGTTAAAAGGGGAATAACATCTTCATCATAACTCCTATGATATTGATTCAACTTCAGGATGATTATCCACTGATTTATGAGTCCAAATAAAGCTTCTTACATCTTGGTTCATTCTGGTTTGATTAGAATCAAGAAGAAATTGTCAACTCTCCAAACAAGGTAAATTGTAGTCACTTCGGTTAAAAGTGGGATAACTTCTTCATCATAAGTCCAATGATATTGATTCAACTTCAGGATGCTTCTAAGCTGGAGTCACTTCGGTTAAAAGTGGGATAACTTCTTCATCATAACTCCTATGATCTTGCTTCAAATTCAGGGTGATTCTAAACTGATTTATGAGTCCAAATCAAGCTTCTTACATCGTTATTCATTGTGGTTTTATTTGTATCAACAAGAAATTGCCAAATCTCCAAATAGGGTAAACTGGAATCACTTCGGTTAAAAGTGGGATAACTTCTTCATCATAACTCCTATGATCTTGATTCAACTTCAGGGTGATTATACACTGATTAATCAGTCCAAATCAAGCTTCTTACATCGTGATTCTTTCTGGTTTTATTAATATCAAGAATAAATTGCCAAATCTCCAAACAGGACAAACTGGAATCACATCGGTTAAAAGTGGGATAGCTTCTTCATCATAACTCCAATGATATTGATTCAACTTCAAGATGATTCTGCACTGATTTATGAGTCCAAATAAAGCTTCTTACATCTTGATTCATTCTGGTTTGATTAGAATCAAGAAGAAATTGCCAAATCTCCAAACATGGTAAATTGGAATCACTTCGGTTAAAAGGGGAATAACATCTTCATCATAACTCCTATGATATTGATTCAACTTCAGGATGATTATCCACTGATTTATTAGTCCAAATTAAGCTTCTTACATCTTGGTTCATTCTGGTTTGATTAGAATCAAGAAGAAATTGTCAACTCTCCAAACAAGGTAAATTGTAGTCACTTCGGTTAAAAGTGGGATAACTTCTTCATCATAAGTCCAATGATATTGATTCAACTTCAGGATGCTTCTAAGCTGGAGTCACTTCGGTTAAAAGTGGGATAACTTCTTCATCATAACTCCTATGATCTTGCTTCAAATTCAGGGTGATTCTAAACTGATTTATGAGTCCAAATCAAGCTTCTTACATCGTTATTCATTGTGGTTTTATTTGTATCAACAAGAAATTGCCAAATCTCCAAATAGGGTAAACTGGAATCACTTCGGTTAAAAGTGGGATAACTTCTTCATCATAACTCCTATGATCTTGATTCAACTTCAGGGTGATTATACACTGATTAATCAGTCCAAATCAAGCTTCTTACATCGTGATTCTTTCTGGTTTTATTAATATCAAGAATAAATTGCCAAATCTCCAAACAGGACAAACTGGAATCACTTCGGTTAAAAGTGAGATAACTTCTTCATCATAAATCCAATGATATTGATTCAACTTCAGGATGATTCTACACTGATTTATTAGTTCAAATCAAGATTCTTACATCTTGATTCAATCTGGTTTGATTAGAATCAAGAAGAAATTGCCAAATCTCCAAACATGGTAAATTGGAATCACTTCGGTTAAAAGGGGAATAACATCTTCATCATAACTCCTATGATATTGATTCAACTTCAGGATGATTATCCACTGATTTATGAGTCCAAATAAAGCTTCTTACATCTTGATTCATTCTGGTTTGATTAGAATCAAGAAGAAATTGTCAATTCTCCAAATAGGGCAAACTGGAATCACTTTGGTTAAAAGTGGGATACCTTCTTCATCATAACTCCTAAGGTATTGATTCAACTTCAGGGTGATTTACACTGATTAATGAGTACAAATCAAGCTTCTTACATCGTGATTCATTTTGGTTTGATTTGAATCAATAAGAAATTGTCAAATCTCCAAACAGGGTAAACTGGAATCACTTTGGTTAAAAGTGGGATAACTTCTTCATCATAACTCCAATGATATTGATTCAACTTCAGGATGATTCTACACTGATTTATGAGTCCAAATCAAGCTTCTTACATCTTTATTCATTCTGTTTTAATTAGAATCAAGAAGAAATTGCCAAATCTCCAAACAGGGTAAACTGGAGTCACTTCGGTTAAAAGTGGGATAACTTCTTCATCATAAGTCTAATGATATTGATTCAACTTCAGGATGATTCTACACTGATTTATGAGTCCAAATAAAGCTTTTTACATCGTGATTTTCTGGATTCATTAGTATCAAGAAGAAATTGCCAAATCTCAAAACATGGCAAACTGGGATCACTTCGGTTAAAGGTGGGATAACTTCTTCATCATAACTCTAATGGTATTGATTCAACTTCAGGACGATTCTACCATGATTTATGAGTCCAAATCAAGCTTCTTACATCGTTATTCATTCTGGTTTTATTTGTATCAACAAGAAATTACCAAATCTCCAAACAGGGTAAACTGTAATCACTTTGGTTAACTTCTTCATCATAACTCCTATGATGTTGATTCAACTTCAAGGTGAGTATACACTGATTAATGAGTCAAAATCTTGTTTCTTACATAGTGATTCATTCTGGTTTTATTAGAATCAAGAAGAAATTGCCAAATCTCCAAACAGGGCAAACTTGAAACACTTCGGTTAAAAGTGGGATAACTTCTTCATCATAAGTCCAATGATATTGATTCAACTTCAGGATGATTCTACACTGATTTATGAGTCCAAATAAAGCTTCTTACATCTTTATTCATTCTGGTTTGATTAGAATCAAGAAGAAATTGCCAAATGCCAAACAGGGTAAACTGGAGTCACTTCGGTTAAAACTGGGATAACTTCTTCATCATAACTCCTATGATCTTGCTTCAACTTCAGGGTGGTTCTACACTGATTTATGATTCTAAATCAAGCTTCTTACATCGTGATTCATTCTTGTTTTTTTAGTATCAAGAAGAAATTGCGAAATCTCAAAACAGGGCAAACTGGAATCACTTCGGTTAAAAGTAGGATAACTTCTTCATCATAACTCCAATGATATTGATTCAACTTCAGGATGATTCTACACTGATTTATGAGTCCAAATAAAGCTTCTTACATCTTGATTAATTCTGGTTTAATTATAATCAAGAAGAAATTACCAAATCTCCAAACAGGGTAAACTGGATTCACTTCGGTTAAAAGTGGGATACCTTCTTCATCATAACTCCTATGATATTGATTCAACTTCAGGGTGATTTATACTGATTTATGAGTACAAATCAAGCTTCTTACATTGCGATTCATTCTGGTTTGATTTGAATCAAGAAGAAATTGCCAAATCTCCAAACATGGCAAACTGGAATCACTTCGGTTAAAAGTGGGATAACTTCTTCATCATAACTCCTATGATCTTGATTCAACTTCAGGGTGATTATACACTGATTAATCAGTCTAAATCAAGCTTCTTACATCGTGATTCCTTCTTGTTTTATTAATATCAAGAATAAATTGCCAAATCTCCAAACAGGACAAACTGGAATCACTTCGGTTAAAAGTGGGATAACTTCTTCATCATAACTTTTATGATCTTGATTCAAATTCAGGGTGATTCTAAACTTATTTATGAGTCCAAATCAATATTCTTACATCGTGATTCATTGTGGTTTTATTTGTATCAACAGGAAATTGCCAAATTTCCAAATAGGGTAAACTGGAATCACTTCGGTTAAAAGTGGGATAACTTCTTCATCATAACTCCTATGATATTGATTCAACTTCAGGGTGATTATACACTGATTAATGAGTCCAAATCAAGCTTCTTACATCGTGATTCATTCTGGGTTTATTAATATCAAGAATAAATTGCCAAATCTCCAAACATGGCAAACTGGAATCACTTCGGTTAAAAGTGGGATAACTTCTTCATCATAAGTCCAATGATATTGATTCAACTTCAGGATGATTCTGCACAGATTTATGAGTCCAAATCAAGATACTTACATCGTGATTCATTCTGGTTTTATTAGTATCAAAAATAAATTGTGAAATCTCCAAACAAGACAAACTGGAATCACTTTGGTTAAAAGTGGGATAACTTCTTCATCATAACTCCTATGATATTGATTCAACTTCAGGATGATTATCCACTTATTTATGAGTCCAAGTAATGCTTCTTACATCTTGATTCATTCTGGTTTGATTAGAATCAAGAAGAAATTGTGAAATCTCCAAACAAGGCAAACTGTAATCACTTTGGTTAAAAGTGGGATAACTTCTTCACTATAACAAATATGATATTGATTCAACTTCAGGGTGATTTACACTGATTTATGAGTCCAAATCAAGCTTCTTACATCTTGATTCATTCTGGATTTATTAGTATCAAGAAGAAATTGCCAAATCTCAAAACAAGGCAAACTGGGATCACTTCAGTTAAAAGTGGGATAACTTCTTCATCATAACTACAATGATATTGATTCAACTTTAGGATGATTGTACACTGATTTATGAGTCCAAATCAAGCTCTTACATCTTGAGTCATTCTGGTTTGATTAGAATCAAGAAGAAATTGCCAAATCTTCAAAAAGGGTAAACTAGAGTCACTTCGGTTAAAAGTGGGATAACTTCTTCATCACAACTCCAATGATATTGATTCAACTTCAGGATGATTCTACACTTATTTATGAGTCCAAATAAAGCTTCTTACATCTTGATTCATTCTATTTTATTAGTATCAAGAAGAAATCGCCAAATCATTAAACAAGGCAAACTAGAATCACTTATGTTAAAAGTGGGATAACTTCTTCATCATAACTCCTATGATCTTGATTCAACTTCAGGGTTATTCTACACTGATTAATGATTCCAAATCAAGATTCTTACATCGTGATTCATTCTGATTTTGTTAGTATCAAGAATAAACTGCCAAATCTCCAAACATGGCAAACTGGAATCACTTCGGTTAAAAGTGGGATACCTTCTTCATCACAACTCCGATGATATTGATTCAACTTCAGGGTGATTTACACTGATTTATAAGTACAAATGAAGCTTCTTATATCGTGATTCATTCTGGTTTAATTTGAATGAAGAAGAAATTGCCAAATCTCCAAACAGGATAAACTGGAATCACTTCGTTTAAAAGGGGAATAACATCTTCATCATAACTCCTATGAGATTGATTCAACTTCAGGATGATTATCCACTGATTTATGAGTCCAAATAAAGCTTCTTACATCTTGATTCATTCTGGTTTGATTGGAATCAAGAATAAATTGCTAAATCTCCGAACAGGGTAAACTGGAGTCACTTCGGTTAAAAGTGGGATAACTTCTTCCTCATAACTCCTATGATCTTGATTCAACTTCAGGGTGATTCTAAGCTTATTTATGAGTCCAAATCAAGTTTCTTACATCGCGGTTCATTCTTGTTTGATTAGTTTCAAGAAGAAATTGCCAAATCTCCAAATAGGGCAAACTGGAATCACTTTGGTTAAAAGTGGGATAACTTCTTCATCATAACTCCAATGATATTGATTCAATTTCAGGATGATTCTCCACTGATTTATGAGTTCAAATAGAGCTTCTTACTTCTTGATTCATTCTGGTTTGATTATAACCAAGAAGAAATTGCCAAATCTCCAAACATGGTAAACTGGGATCACGTCGGTTAAAAGTGGGATAACTTCTTCATCATAACTCCTATGATATTGATTCGACTTCAGGGTGCTTCTAGACTGATTTATGCGTCCAAATCAAGATACTTACATTGTGATTCATTCTGGTTTGATTAGTATCAAGAAGAAATTGCCAACTCTCCAAAAAGGGCAAACTGGAATCACTTCGGTTAAAAGTGGGATAACTTCTTCATCATAACTCCTATGATTTTGATTCAACTTCAGGGTGATTCTACACTGGTTTATGAGTCCAAATCAAGCTTCTTACATCGTGAGTCATTCTGGTTTTATTAGTATCAAGAAGAAATTGCCAAATCTCCAAATAGGGTAAACTGGATTCACTTCGGTTTAAAGTGGGATAACTTCTTCATCATAACTCCTATGATATTGATTCAAATTCAGGGTGATTATCTGATAAAATGAGAGATTTTGAGAGAGTTTATTGCTGGAGAATGAAGAACATGAAGAACATGAAAAAGAGAGAGTAATTTCGACATTAGAGAGAGAAGGAGAGAAAATATTTTCCTTGATTTATTTCTGGTTGCATACAATTATATTTAAAGACAGAGAAGAAAGAGAGAGGAAATCAACAGCACACTGGATAAAAGACTACATTGGATAAAAGACAGTATTCTGATTGGATAAAAGACTGTATTCTGACCCAACAGCTCTTTCGGCAGTAGATCTGGATTTGAATTCAAACTTGACCATGACAGCTGGTTAACTCAACTGCACTTGTCTTCCCAAGCTTCTTTAGGTCAAGTTGGGCGACTCAGCCTTACCTTATAAGTTTTATAAGGTTACTTTATAAGTCTGTGCAGACCAAGTGACTTTGAAACCATCCGGATGACTCCTTCTCCTTCTTCTCTTTACTTGTTAATGATCACACCTCCTTTTATTGCTTCTTGTCAACACTCCCCCTCAAGCTTGACTATATAGTTTGGTCAAGCTTGGAAACCATGAAGCATTCCCTCATTAAAACCTTTACTTGGAAAAACCACTTGGGATAAAAACCAAGCAAAGAAAAAAGAGTAGAACACTTCATGGCAAGAGGATCAGTGACAAGCGAGATCTATGAGTCCAAGCTTAGGATGAATGAACTCACAAACCTTTCTGCTAGCTGCCTTGGTGAATATGTCAGCTAGTTGATCTTCACTTCTTCACTTCTTGTGTAGCATGGAAGGATCACTTGCTGCTCCACTGCTTGTCTTACCTTGTGGCAGTCTACTTCGATATGTTTTGTCCTCTCATGAAAGACTGAATTGGATGCAATGTGTATTGCAGCCTGGTTGTCACAATGCATAGTCATTGATGTGTTTATCTCAATCCCCAAGTCTTTTAGCAGCCCCTTGATCCATATAAGCTCACTAGTGAGTTTTCTCATTCACCTATACTCTGCCTCAGCACTGGAACAAGACACCACCTTCTGCTTCTTGCTCTTCCATGTGACCAGGTTCCCTCCAATGAAGGTGCAGTAACCTGTGGTTGATCTCCTATCAAATCTGTCTCCAGCCCAATCAGCATCACAATATCCAACAACCTCAGTGCTTTTGTTGCAAGCCATCCATACTCCTTGACCAAGCGCCTCTCTTAGGTACCTTAAGATTCTCTCCACCATGTTCCAGTGATGTTTCTTAGGGGCTTGCATATGCTGGCTCACTTGATTTACAGCAAAACACTCATCCGGCCGAGTGATAGTGAGCTATATGAGCTTTCCAACCATTCTTCTATACTTTTTGACATCAGTAAAGGGGGTGATATCATACTCCCCCTCTCGCGGCACCTTGTAGCCTTCCTCCAATGGTGTCTTGGCCTGTCTACTCCCAAGGTCTCCTGCCTCATTTAAAATATCAAGTGTGTACTTCCTTTGGGATAAGAAGAGTCCCTCCTTGGAGCGGCACAATTCAATCCCTAGGAAGTACTTCAACTCTCCCAAATCCTTAATATCAAAGGCAGTTTTAAGAAAGGCTTTAGTTGAGGAGATACCTTCTTGGTTGCTACCAGAGATGATGATATCATCCACATACACCAAGATGACTACAATGCCTTTGTTGCTGGTCAGTGTGAATAGAGAGTGGTCAGCTTGAGACTTCACAAAACCTCTCCCATTGAGTGTTGTACTCAGTTTGTGGTACCAAGCTCTTGGGGATTGCTTTAGGCCATAAATAGCTTTCTTTAGTCTCAAGACATTTCCTGGTTTCACCATGTCTTCTAGACCAGGGGGTGGTCTCATATACACCTCATCTTCCAGCTCTCCTTGGAGAAAGGCATTCTTTACATCCATCTGCCACAAATCCCACTCCAAGTTGACAGCAAGTGATAGAAGGATTCTTATAGTGTGCAGCTTAGCCACTACTGCAAAGGTGTCTAGATAATCTTCACCATAGACCTGAGTGTACCCTCTTGCTACTAATCTTGTCTTCTTTCTCTCTGGCTTGCCATTGGCTCCATACTTGATTGTATATAAAAGCCGACTGGTTACTGCTTTATTTCCTTTGGGAAGAACTGTCTCAAACCATGTGTCATTCTTAACCATGGCTCCCATCTCATCTCCAACTGATGCTCTCCACTCCACTGTTGAATAAGCTGGTTAAATGATAGAGGAAGCATAGAGGATTTGGGAGGAATTGAGTTTGGGGTGTCCGTACAAGTGGCCGTACAAAAGGCCGTACAATGGCCGTACACCCAAACTCACCTTGAAGGTTAAGTTACCCGGGGAACAAGTAACTCGACCAAGAGTTACTCTTACTACTTACCACGCGGGAAAGCTTGACCAATGGGATAAGAGAGGCGCGTCTGACAGGCTGGCTCATGGCTGGAAAGGAAGAGCATCTGGTCAAGATGCCTTTGGCATCAAGCGTGTGAAGCTTCTGGTCCAAGTATTTCAAATAGACGCTCCTCCCCGGCTTGACTACACATGCTTTGGTATTTGTTTACGTTGAACCTTATTCTAATCTTCCTCTATATATTGTAAGCCTTGTTTATCATCAATCATAACGAGTATTTTCAGTCTCTCTCTCTCATTTATCTCTCTAAACTCTCTCTAATGGTTTCTTAAGTCTACCCGGATCTCTCTTTACTTTCTTGTCTAATCTCTCTATTCTCTCCATTCTTCACTCTATCTTCTGTCTATACTCAAGTTTCTCTCAAGATTTCATGGTATCAGAGCCAGGTTCTCTTAGATCTGGGTTGTGATCGTTGAAGAACTCAAGAACACTCTTTTTGATCCGGAAATCACAAGATGGAGAACACCAAGACTACAGTCATTCCGGTTACACTTAAAGGTGGAAACTACTTGTTATGGTCTCATGTAGTGAAGACCGCAGTGGGAAGTAAGGGCCTGCGGAGCCATGTCCTAGAAGATGAAGCTCCAAAGATCATCACTAAAGAAGGTGATAGGGAGGTGGTTGTGTGTGATGAAGTGAAGTGGATGCAAGAAGATCTACTGGTAATGTCTATCCTTCAAAGTTCATTGGATCCGTCCATTTTGGTAGCTTATAGCTATTGTGAGAAGACAAAATACTTGTGGGATACACTTCAGAAGGTGTATGAAAACATCTCAAACCTCACTAGGGTATTTGAGATAAAGAGGGCCATCAACAACCTTGCTCAAGAAGACATGGAGTTTACCAAGCATTTGGGAAAGTTTAGAGCTTTATGGTCAGAGCTTGAGATGCTGAGGCCAAGTACTACTGATCCTGATGAGCTTAATGAAAGGCGTGAGGAATATAAGGTCTTTGGCCTACTACTCACACTCAACTCCTCCTATAACGATCTTATCAAGCATATCCTGAGGTCAGAGAAGCTGCCAACTCTTGAAGAAGTATGCTCACAAATCCAGAAGGAGCAAGGGTCATTAGGACTCTTTGGAGGAAAGGGGGAGCTCACACTAGCTAACCAAGCTGAGGTGCCTCAAGCAAACAAGGTCAACAGATATGAAGATAGGCGTGGAAATGGAAGCTATGAGGAAAGGAGGTTTAATGGTAACTGTGATCATTGCAAGAGACATGGTCACAAGAAGAATCAGTGTTGGATCCTTCACCCTCATCTCAAACCGGCCAAGTTCAACAAGGAGAGGGAAGCAAGGGCAAATGTCACATATGGAGCAAGTGATCAACATGGAACTGGTGCCTCAAGCCGTTCAAATGAAGCTGAGAATCGAGAAAGGGGTGAGAACAAGGCTTTGGTAACTTACACTGCCCACCAGACCAACCAGCCAACCAGGACCAATGAGCATGAGTTCATCCGGAGGTCAGACATGGATGCACTCATCAAAATGCTCAAGGAGAATGGTAAGACTCTTGGTACTGTCAATGGGTATTCATTTGGTACATCTAAGACTGCTAGTGTCCTTGATCATACTGATAATGCTTATACTCATGCTAGGATAGTTGGTCAATCCCATACTGCTCATAACATGACTAAACCTTTAATAATTGATTCTGGTGCATCTCATCATATGATAAGTGATACTAGTCTTATTAGAGATATAGAACCAGAAAATGGACATGTTATGATTGCTAATGGAGATAGAATTCCAATTAGAGGTATAGGCAAGTTGAAATTGTTTGATAAGGAGACTAGAGCCTTTTATATGCCTGAATTCACCTCAAACCTATTGTCTGTCAAGAAATGCACCACTGATCTTAATTGTAATGTTATCTTTAGCCCTAATGATGTGAAGTTTCAGGATATTGAGAGCAGTCAGTTGGTTGGACAAGGAGTGACAAAAGGAGATCTATATTTGCTTGAAGAGCTTACTTCTTTTCCTGATCATAGATGTTCATTTACTTCTGTTTCTACTTCTGGTTTGAATAAGAATGCTTTGTGGCATGCTAGACTAGGACATTCTCATGTTAGAGCTTTAAACTTAATGGTTCCAGGTGTTGTGTTTGAAAATAATGATTGTGAAGCTTGTATCTTAGGCAAGCATTGTAAGACTGTGTTTCATAAATCCACAACTATCTATGATCATTGCTTTGATTTGATTCACTCGGATGTATGGACTGCCCCTTGTTTGTCTAGGGAGAACCATAAATACTTTGTTACATTCATAGATGAGAAATCTAAATACACCTGGATAACCTTGATTCCATCTAAAGAGAGGGTGCTTGATGCATTTAGAAACTTTCAAAACTGTGTGACTAACCATTTCAATGCCAAGCTCAAATTTTTTAGATCAGATAATGGTGGGGAGTATACAAGTCAAGCATTCAAGCAACACCTATCTCAGCATGGAATTCTTCATCAAACAAGCTGTCCCTATACACCTCAACAAAATGGAGTGGCAGAGAGAAAGAACAGACACCTTATGGAGGTAGCACGGTCTATGATGTTTCAAGCTAATGTACCAAAGAGGTTCTGGAGTGATGCAGTGGCTCGTGTTACCTGATTAATAGAACTCCAACCAGGATCCTTGAGGATAAGTCACCATTTGAGGTTTTGAACAAGCATAGACCAACCCTAGATCATCTTCGGGTCTTTGGTTGCCTTTGTTTTGTTCTCAAACTAGTAGAGCTAAGGAACAAGTTGGAAGCAAAGAGCACAAAAGGGATGTTCATAGGGTACTCGCCAACTCAAAAGGGGTACAAGTGTTATGATCCAATAACAAGAAGAGTTCTGGTGTCAAGGGATGTGAAGTTTGTGGAGGATAGAGGTTTCTATGAAGAGAAGAACCAGACAGAGTTGAAAGACTTAGCTACTGACAAGGCATCTAATTTGAGGATTATCCTGGAGAGTCTTGGAATTAACATGTCTCAAGATTAACAACCTGGAGGAGGACATCATTAAGCCCCCCCCCCCCCCCCCCCACCACCACTGAAGGAAATCAAGCTCCCACCTTGATCATGAGGGGGGGAATGGAATTGAAACTGATCATGATCAAGATGAGGAAGGATCAGACATTCATGATCAAGATGTGGATCAAGTAAATGTGGAGGAAGAAGGAGGAGATGAGCAAGATGAGCATGAAGAAGGAGAGGAAGAAAAACCTCAACCTGCAGTTCAACCACTGAGGAGGAGTACAAGAGTGAGAAACCCTCCATCAAACTGGATAAACACCAGAGTATATTACAATGCGCAGACTGTGGAACATCCATCTCAAGTATCTTGCTCTCTAGCATTCTATCCTAAAGATCACTGTGCCTTTATGACAAGTCTGGATGAGAGTTATGTTCCAGCATCCTATGAGGAGGCAATCAGGGATAAGGAGTGGAAGGAATCAGTAGGAGCTGAGGCTGATGCAATGGTTAAGAATGATACTTGGTATGAGAGTGAGCTACCAAGAGGGAAGAAGGCAGTGTCTAGTAGATGGATCTTCACAATCAAGTACCTAGCAAATGGGAAGGTAGATAGAAAGAAGACCAGATTGGTTGCTAGAGGATTTACTCAGACTTATGGTGAAGACTACCTAGATACTTTTGCTCCAGTTGCAAAGCTCCACACCATTAGAATAGTATTGTCAGTAGCAGTGAATCTGAATGGGGTCTTTGGCAAATGGATGTGAAGAATGCTTTCCTAAAAGGAGAACTTGAAGATGAAGTCTATATGTATCCTCCACCTGTTTTGGAACATTTGCTGAAGAAAGGAAACGTTCTAAGGTTGAAGAAAGCTATATATGGTCTTAAGCAGTCGCCAAGAGCTTGGTACAACAAACTCAGCACCACCTTGAATGGAAGAGGCTTCAAAAGGTCTGAACTTGATCACACCCTCTTCACACTCACTACATCCTCAGGTATAGTTGTCCTTCTAGTATATGTTGATGATATCATCATTACTGGAAGTGATAAGGCAGGTATACAATCTACTAAAGACTATCTAAAATCTGTCTTTGAAATTAAAGATTTGGGGGAGATGAAATACTTTCTTGGAATTGAGTTATGTAGGTCTAAGGAAGGTTTATTTCTGTCCCAAAGAAAGTATACACTTGATCTTTTGAAAGATGCAGGGATGTATGGAGGAAAGACATCTAGAACTCCTCTTGAAGATGGATATAAAGTTCCACGTGAGGGGGAGATTGAAGACAGTCCACCATTTCAAGATGCCAAGCTTTATAGAAAGCTGTTGGTAAGTTGATTTCGAGATGCCAAGCTTTATGCTTTGCTGTGAATCAGGTGAGTCAACATATGCAAGCCCCAAAGGAGCATCACTGGAACATGGTTAATAGATTACTCACCTTGGCCGTACACCCAAAGGAGCCGTACAATGGCCGTACACCAAAACTCACCTTGAAGGTTAAGTTACCCGGGGAACAAGTAACTCGACCAAGAGTTACTCTTACTACTTACCATGCGGGAAAGCTTGACCAAAGGGATAAGAGAGGCGCGTCTGACAGGCTGGCTCATGGCTGGAAAGGAAGAGCATCTGGTCAAGATGCCTTTGGCATCAAGCGTGTGGAGCTTCTGGTCCAAGCATTTCAAATAGACGCTCCTCCCCGGCTTGACTACACATGCTTTGGTCTATGTTTACGTTGAACCTTATCCTAATCTTCCTCTATATTGTAAGCCTTGCTTATCATCAATCATAACGAGTATTTTCAGTCTCTCTCTCGTTTATCTCTCTAAACTCTCTCTAATGGTTTCTTAAGTCTACCCGGATCTCTCTTTACTTTCTTGTCTAATCTCTCTATTCTCTCCATTCTTCACTCTATCTTCTGTCTATACTCAAGTTTCTCTCAAGATTTCATCATCATGTTGCATAGCCTCTTCATATGTCCTTGGAATGTTTTCTTCATCCAATTCACTGATAAAGACTTGATGCACTTCTGGGTAGTGGGCAAGCGAGCAAGCTGCACTGGTTGGATGAGCTACAGCTTCAGCATTGAAGTATACTCTTGTGTTGATCCAATTTGAAGCTGGTTTCCTGATCCTTGTGCTCCTTCTTAAAGGGTGTATCTGCTCAGGTTCTGCTTCATTTCCATTGTCTGACTCCTCCACTTGAATCTCAGTGTCTGATTCTGGTTGTATCTCATCTTGATCATGAACTACTGAGTTTTCTTCAGGTTGAGCTGGCGAAGGCTGCTCATCATTTCCATTACCCCCCTCATGATCAGGATGAAGGACTCCAACATCTTCTACTGCATCTTCTACAGGTTGTGTTGGTTCCTTCCTGACCTTCTCTGGTTCCCTTGGTAAACTGATGCCAAGCCTTTCCATGATTACTCTCAAGTTGTTGGCTCTGTCTGAGGCAGATTGAGATAGATCCTTGAGCTCTCCCCAACTCTGTTCCCCATAATAGCTTGTTGATTCTATGAACTTGACATCCTGGAGACGAACACTCTCCTAGTGTCCGGAACATAACATTTATACCCTTTTTGATCTGTTGAATACCCAATAAACATTGCCTTTGTGCTTCTGGCCTCTAACTTGTTTCTGAGTTCTCCTGGAACTAAGACAAAGCACACACACCCAAACACACGCAAATGATCTATATTAGGCTTAGTTTTGTTCAGTACCTCATATAGAGTGGCATCTTGAAGCACTCTTGTAGGTGTGCGGTTGATAAGGTAAGTGGCAGTGACTACTGCATCTCCCCAAAACTTTTTAGGCACATTACCATGGAACATCATGCCCCTGGCTACCTCCATTAAGTGTATGTTCTTCCTTTCTGCCACACCATTTTGTTGAGGTGTGTAAGGGCAACTGGTTTGTTGGATGATCCCATGTGCAGCTATATGTTGTTTGAAGGTTGTGCTAGTTTACTCACCACCATTATCTTATCTAAGAATTTTAATCTTAACATTGAAATGGTTAATGATATAGTTTTGGAAATTTTTAAAAGCTTCTAGCACCCTATCTTTTGATTGCAACAGTGTGATCCATGTGTATTTAGATTTCTCATCTATGAATGTCACAAAGTACTTATGTTGTTCTCTAGATGCACAAGGGGCAGTCCACACATCAGAATGAATTAAATCAAAGCAATTATCATAGATGGTCATTGATTTAGGAAATACACTCCTACAATGTTTTCCTAAGATACAAGCCTCACAATCACTTTTAAAAGAAATGCTAGGTAACAGAATGTTCAAGGCACGAGAATGAGGATGTCCTAATCTAGCATGTCATATCACATCTTTAGGGAATTGAGAAACATAATTGAAATAGCAAGATAAATCAGAAGTTGGCCGAGTGTCCTCAAGCAAAAATATAAGTCTCCCTTGGTTACACCCTTGCCAAGCAACTTACTTGACTCAATATCCTGAAAATAAACTTCATTAGGAGTGAATGTAACATGGCAATTTAAATCATTGGTGGCCTTTTTAGCAGAAACAAGGTTTGAAGCAAAGGTGGGCATGTAGAATGCCTTAGATACTTTATCAAACAATTTCAATTCACCTATACCTCTTATAGGAATTTTATCACCATTTGCTATCATCACATTTCCTAGTGCTGGTTCCACATTTTTAATTAAACTAGAATCACTAATAATGTGGTGAGAAACACCAGAATCAATAATCAATGGTCTAGTATTTTTAAAAATGTTTTTAGAACTCTCAGCAGTGTGACAGGCATTGTGTGAGAATCCAAGAGTTTTAGGTATACTAGAGTGGTCTTTCAAGGCCTTGATGAGAGCATCCAAGTCAGATCTCCTGATTATCTCATCCTGGTTGGTCCTTGCTGTGGAGTACATTGATGTAGAGGCCATAGCACTTCCTCCACCATTGTTGTTAGAGCACATTGAGCTTTGAGTCACTGGTTCAGTTCCATCAGTTGAGAGGTGGGCTCTTGCATCCTGAAAGCGTGGCTCCTTAAACTTGTTTGGCTTAAGGTGAGGGTGGATAATCCAGCACTTGTCTTTCATGTGGCCTTTTTTCTTGCAATGGTCACAGATCAAGGCCTTCCTATCATCTTGCTTGTAAGCTGCCTTGTTTGCCACTGCTTCCTCAGCTTGGTGAGCCATGGTTAATTCTCCTTTACTTCCAAATAAGCCCAATGAGCCTTACTCCTTCTGGATTTGAGCACATACTTCATCCAGGTCAGGTAGCTTATCAGCTTTCAAGATGTGCTTAATCAGGCTTCCATAAGATGGGTTGAGAGTGAGCAGTAGCCCAAATACTTTGTCCTCTTCACGCCTTGTTAAAAGAGTGGCAGGGTCAGTTGTGTGAGGCCTTAGTAACTCCAACTCTGCCCAAAGAGATCTGTACTTGCCAAAATGAGGTTGAAACTCCCCATCTCCTTGGCTAAGAGCATTGATGGCTCTTTTCACTTCAAAAACTCTAGTAAGGTTGGAGACATTTCCATACACTTTGTAGAGGGTATCCCACAGCTGCTTGGCGGTCTCACAGTATGAGTAAGACTCCATAATAGCTGGTTCAAGGGAGCTAAGGAGGGCTGTGAGCACCATGAGATCTTCCTGACCCCATTTGTCTTCATCAGCTACCACCATCTCCTTTCCATCTTCTCCTTGGATAGTTTGTTTTGGATCTGTTTCTGTTGAGACATGGCTCCATAAACCTTTTCCTCCAAGGGCAATCTTCACCATCCTGGCCCATAAGAGATAGTTAACCCCTTTTAAGGTCACAAGAATGCTGAGAGTTCGGTTGTTGTTGTTGCTGCTATCCATCTTTGCTTCCACTCGCCAAGAACACAAGAACATGAGAGAGAAGGATTTAAAAGATGGAGAGAAATAAATTCAGAGTGTTTGCGGAAGAAAGAGTAGGTTCAAGAGCTTTGTTGCTCTGATACCATGATAAAATGAGAGATTTAGAGAGAGTTTATTGCTGGAGAATGAAGAACATGAAGAACATGAAAAAGAGAGAGTAATTTCGACTTTAGAGAGAGAAGGAGAGAAAATATTTTCATTGATTTATTTCTGGTTGCATACAATTATATTTAAAGACAGAGAAGAAAGAGAGAGGAAATCAACAGTACACTGGATAAAAGACTACACTGGATAAAAGAGAGTATTCTGACTGGATAAAAGACTGTATTCTGACCCAACAGCTCTTTTGGCAGTAGATCTGGATTTGAATTCAAACTTGACCATGACAGCTGGTTAACTCAACCCCACCTGTCTTCCCAAGCTTCTTTAGGTCAAGTTAGGCGACTCAGCCTTACCTTATAAGTTTTATAAGGTTACTTTATAAGTCTGTGCAGACCAAGTGACTTTGAAACCATCCGGATGACTCCTTCTCCTTCTTCTCTTTACTTGTTAATGATCACACCTCCTTTAATTGCTTCTTGTCAACATTATACACTGATTTATGAGTCCAAATCAAGATTCTTGCATCTTGATTCATTATAGTTTCATTAGAATCAAGAAGAAATTGCAAACTCTCCAAACAAGGCAAACTGGAATCACTTCGGTTAAAAGTGGGATAACTTCTTCATCATAACTCCTATGATCTTGATTCAACTTCAGGGTGATTCTACACTTATTTATGAGTCCAAATCAAGCTTCTTACATCGTGATTCATTCTGGTTTTATTAGTATCAAGAACAAATTGCCAAATCTCCAAACAGGACAAACTGGAATCACTTCGGTTAAAAGTGAGATAACTTCTTCATCATAACTCCAATGATATTGATTAAACTTCAGGATGATTCTACACTGATTTATGAGTCCAGATCAAGCCTCTTACATCTTGATTCATTCTGGTTTAATTAGAATCAAGAAGAAATTATCAAATCTCCAAACAGGGTAAACTGCAGTCACTTCGGTTAAAAGTGAGATAACTTCTTCATCATAACTCTTATGATATTGATTTAAATTCAGGGTGATTCTAAACTGATTTATGAGTCCAAATCAAGATTTTTACATCGTTATTCATTCTGGTTTTATTTGTATCAAGAAGAAATTGCCAAATCTCCAAACACGGTAAACTGGAATCACTTCGGTTAAAAGTGGGATCACTTCTTCATCATAACTCCTATGATCTTGATTCAACTTCAGGGTGATTCTACACTGATTTATGAGTCCAAATCAAGCTTCTTACATCGTGATTCATTCTGGTTTTATTAGAATAAAGAATAAATTGCCAAATCTCAAAACAGGGCAAACTCGAATCACTTGGGTTAAAAGTGGGATAACTTCTTCATCATAACTCCTATGATCTTGATTCAAATTCAGGGTGATTTACACTGATTTATGAGTACAAATAAAGCTTCTTACAGCGTGATTCATTCTTGTTTGATTTGTATCAAGAAGAAATTGTCAAATCTCCAAACATGGTAAACTGGAATCACTTCGGTTAAAAGGGGAATAACTGTTAACTTGAAGAGAAGAAATGAACATCTGAAGCTATGTGTTGAAGATGGTTCAAAGTGCAAATTTAGGGAAAGTCCTCCGGAGATGTTTTGTCAAGGCTTAAAGAGTATCCAGAGGCTTTTGTAAAGCCAGGAATAGGTCCAAGAAGGGCTTAGACTGAAGTAGGAAGCTATTGGAGAAGTTTGGGTTCAGTTGGTCGAATGTGCAAAAATAGGGCAACATGTACGGACGGCCGTACGGACTGTACGGACCGTACGGACATGGTCGATCCGAAACATATTATTTCGACAATCTGAAGTGATTTGGAGCCCGTGCAAAATTAGGGCAAAAGTATACGGTCAAACTTATATCCGTACACCTCCTGATGTTCGTGCAAAACCCGGGACCTTAGAGAACAAGGCAAGCAATGATTCTTTATGGTTTGTAAAAGATGCTTTGGAATATGCTTGAGGAAGCTCCCTTTTCCCAGCTCATACTCGCATTCAACCTTGGCCACATGATCAGTCCACAAGCCAGCACAAGACAGCCTGTCCCTAGACCAAAGGTGATAGAACCAAAATCGAGCACCGTCCTTTTTGGTTCAAGGACACGGCCCAAAGTGGTGATCTTGTCAACCAGCTTGACCCAACCAAGGTTTCTCCACCAGGTCGTGCTGATCACAGCGACCGAGCCGCACGTTATGTCCACCGTTGACCCGCGTACGTCCGAAATGGAGCTTCGGATGGAGCCACGACCAGGAGACCGAACTGACCGTACCAGAGCTCATCTTTCCCGACCAACTCGACATTCGAAGACCCACGGTCAAGCCAGACTTAGCTTGGGTCGTGAGGAAACCAAAAATGGGCATGCATTCTCATCCGCCAGACCATCCGGACAGTCCCGCATGCGTCCTTATCTTTACCCCGTGCATTCATCTCGTTCGGATGCATCTGGACGCTTGGACGAACCTTGACCAGGCTGTCTCAAAATCATCACTTTGACTGGTCTTCATCATTTCCCGCAACTTTGACCAAGACTGCATCAATTTCTACAACTTTGACTCTCTAATAATTATCTAGTCAAATGTTGTATTTTCTAGACATCATTTTCCGCACTTTCTTTATTGCTTTCTTTGACTACATCTAGTATAAATATGTAATCTCTACAATGAATAAAATCAGTTCATTTTGGTTTCCTTTTTGTTTGTTCTCTGAGTGAGAGAGAGAGAGTTCTTTAGCTAGTTCATCGGTTTGAACCGGCTTGTTGATTTGGTGGTCAACCAATCATCTTTGTGTGTTATTTGGTGGTTAGCCAACGCACTACAACCGTTCTTAGGTGGTTAGCCTTAGATCGTTGGTATATCAAGAGTCATTCCGCACCTCTTGACGATCCTATCAATCCATCCCAGTTCCAGAAGTGCCTTTGCATTCTCGGTTCATATCCAACACCCGGCCAAAGCCATCCTTCCGATTTTGGGCGTATCAAAAGGCGTGCTGCAATAAGGGCCAAGTATTTTGAATGCTGAATGTAGACAGCTTCTGGTCCATATTCACTTCAGCTCTCCTCCACTCTTCTTTCACTACACAGATTGCCTCCACCATCCAGAGATCATCCTAGCCGTTCATGCTCTTCAAGTGTTTCTATCCTTAGGATCTAGGTTTATTATTTGCTACTTGTATTGCTTATAAAAGGCCATAAGTGTGAACATTAAGTGTGAGAGGGGGATTTCCCCTCCTCCTTCATAGTCTCAAAGTTACCTTGTCTCTCTAAACTCTTCATTCTCTGGTTCTGAATCTCTATTCTCATGTTCTTAGTCTACCAAGTCTCCTTATCTCTTAGTCTCTCACGCCTATTATTGATTCTTCCATCAGTCTCTCTTTCATTGTTACACAAGACTCATTACCAACCTGTTGAGGAAGATTCATCACGCATACAAACAGTCTGAGATCTGAAAATCTAACATGGTATCAGAGCCAGGTTCATCTGAACTTGGTATTGCTTCTGTCTATGGCTCAAAAGCTCACTCCAATGCCATTTCCAAACCGAGAAGAACTTTCTGTCCAGCTGGTGGTTCAACCTTTTCAAGTAGAAGATGTTCTCTCCCATGGCGCCCAGAAACTCTCCTCAGTCCATTCTGATAAACTTCCTTAAGAAAGAAGAATGGTGGTGTCTTTGGCATGGTGGGTTCAAGGGAAGAGTCTACACAAAAAGGAGATGTTGGATTTGAAACCAACAACTCAAAATCTGGTTGTGTACCTTGGAGGTTCAAGGAACTAGCACAAGTTCCTTGTTTGTAAGCTAAACTTCTTTCCCTTTTTATAAATCTTGAGCCTTCATGAAATGGTTGTGTAGTGTGTTGTGTTTATGGTTCTGTGGACACATTAAGCTGTCTAGTTGTGCTATTAGCTGCTGTCCCAGGATATTAAAGTCTTGTATTGCATATTGATGGTGATTGCCATGCCTGGTTTCTTTCTTGAATGTGTATTAGGGTGATTGAGGAGTTGTTTGCACCAGTGATTGCATTCATGTCTGATAGAATCAATTGTGCATTATCATTGTTACTGCCTTAAGGTTGAGATATTAGACTCAAGTCTAATAGTTGGTTAAGGCATAGAGAATTGACTAAATTCATTAAAATGGTGGCTGATCATTCTTAGTATCTAGAGAAGTAAAGCTTGCAAAGAATAAAACTTGATAAATAAACTTGTTTATGTCGTGTGTAATGATTGAGAAAGACATTGGTGATCAAGACCTAAGGTTTAAGGCTTGGTCCCAATGCATTTGTATCTCATCTTTCTGGAGTTTGAGTGCTGTACAGGGACATAAAATGTTCAGTGTCTAACCAAACCAAGTAAGAAAAGGTGTTGCCCATTGAGAAGCAATGGAGAGATTGCTTGTGTGTGGAGATGGTGGCGTTAAGACACTGCTGTGGAAGTGGTGTGCTGCTAGTTCAAGAGGCACACAAGTAGGAGTGGTCATCACTTAAGTCCATGGATGACTGGTGACCAAAGGCACTGGAGTTAAAGAAATGGTGAACACGGTTTTTAGTTTTCTCTTGAGCTCATTCCAAGTTTTGGCTCAAATCTCAGCCAAACTAGAGAAAGAAACTCAAGAGAGCTATGAGAAGTACCATCAAGCTCAGTGACCTGGGTTATTCCCACTATTGCAAGTCCAAGAAGAAGACCAACCAGGTCAGAATCAAGAGGTTGCATTGGTGGTTCGTGTGAGGGTTAAGCATCAAATCCAAAAGAGGATGGAGGTGTTCCTTATTAGATGTGTCATGAAGCTGCCTGTTTAGCAGTAATGACTAGAGAAGAGTTGGGTTAAACCCAACAAGAAACATTGAAGGGTGTCCATGGAGGTTTAAGGAATCAGCCCGGATTTCTTAGTTGTAAGCAACCCTCCTATCCCTTAATAAGAGTTTATATTTTGTTATGCATTGAGTGAGTTTGTCCCAGGATCACCTGGCTTGTTTATTGCATTGTCCTGAGATCTGATTGTTTTTGCAGTAGTTTATACATCATAGATGTCTTGAAGCATTCAGAAGATTGTCTAAGCTCTTGCATCATTGTGTTGATTGTCTATCTTGCATAAGCATCAGAGTGGTTGTTTAGGATTGTTTTGTGCATTGTCATAACTCCAAATTGCCATGAATGTGTTGTAGAACTGAGTAGAATGTCTCTGCTACTTGCATCATGAGAATTGTTAGGCTGTTTTACATTCATAAGCATCTAGGTAGTGATTCAATCCGGTTCAATGCTGCTTGGATGTTAATAACATAGTTAATATATCAGAGAGGATTTAGAAGTGTGTCTAAACTACTTGAATCTAGCCTTGATGAAACTATTGTTCATTAACATGTCTAGTCATTTCTTGCATTCTGATTATGTTGTTTAGGATAGATCATATAGTTACTAGTTCATTCGGAATGAATCTATTACATTCATATATATGGTTGCTGTCTAAGTTTGTTGCATTCATAGCTTTCCTCACCATGATTGTGTTATAGTATTGAATAGTATGTCTCAACTATTTGCATTGTGATATTAAGAAAGCCTTGTTGCAGTTTCATAAGCATATAGGTTCTGGTTCATTCCGAGTCATGTTGTCTTGTTTTGCTATTGTCTTAGCTAATCTCTTGTGTTCTAGTAGCATTTAGAAGCATGTCTAAGCTACTGGTTTTATTGTTTTGATTAAGCTATGGTGAGTAGTATCTGTTGCATTGGCATTTTACTTAATATGTTTGTCATATGTTGCATTCATATATGGTGCATTTAAAGTCTAGCCTAGTTGCAAGTGCAATGTTTTCAATCTTGCATTGCATCCAGAGAAGTTATGTCTACTTAAGTCTTGTTCTTGTGGTTTGCTGATTTCAAAAAAAAAAAATATATATTGTTTTGTTGAGGCATTGGTGATCAAACCAGATGTGTGATCTTGGTTTGGTCCCAATGGGATGATCTAATCTTGCATTGAGTTGTGGTGATGTTAGGTACACATGAAGTGATACAGTGACAAACCATAGTGACAAGAAAATGTTTATTGCCATTGCTTATCACATTGGACGAGTCAGTCCCCAAACTACAGGAAGTGTAGTGTGACTGAGTATGCAATGAGAGGTTGATGCCATTGTATGATACCACTTGGACATGTTAGTCCCAAAGTCTATAGGAAGTGTAGAGTGGGATATCATACAATGAGAGACTACCTTGTGAGGGCTCTTAAGGTGATTCAAACACCATTAGTACCTTGTATAAGGAAGAGAGCCACAACTCACAAGGGTTAAGACATCAAGTCTAGTTAAGACTAATGGTTTAAGGACATGGAACTGCATACACTCATCAAGCTTAGCTCCTTCCCTAGTCTCGGAGTTAAGCTTGAGGGGGAGTCTTAATATGCATTGTCCATGGTCTGTCAAGCCTTTGCAAGAACTTCAACAAAGGATCATTCAACCGGGTCTAGGCAGTGGCGTGTCTATGCAAAGGGGCTGTTCAGAGCAGTCTTGGTTGTGTGTGTCACAAAGCTCAGTTCAATGCGGCCTCTATGGTGAGGTGATTGAAACTGAAGCAGAAGGATCCACACAACCCCCCCCCCCCCAATCAAGTTGGTGTTGCCATGAAGAGGGTGCAATTGGCTGGATGTGAGGGATTCAAGTGACAAACCAGTCACTCCTCACCTAAACAAAAAGGGAAGTAACTTGAAACTCAAATTAATTCATGTCTTTCTAAAATCTCGAAATTATGCTTAAAAATGCTTGAATTGGTTTTTGATTGCTGTGGTTAAATGAAATGAGTAATTCTGCTTGTCTCTTAGTTAAAACCATCATTGATATATTGCATCATATAGAAGAAGGTCTAAGTTGCTTGTGTTACTGATTTTGTTGAGACTATTGTGCTTTGCTTTAAGGTTTCTTCTGGTTGAACCAAATGAAATGATTGATAAGTACTGATGCACCTTTGGGATAATGTATCAGGTACCATTGCTTGAGCCTCACTGAAGATGATCATGGTCGTTTCCTAGCTTCTCTAAGGTGGTTGTGAAGTCAGTTGAGAGGGGGAGACCAAAACTGAATTTATGAAGAGGTCAAGCCGAGTTCTATGTGTGTGTAAGAAGTGAGTAGTTGCTACACTTGTTTAGGCCACGATCCAGAGTTCTTTGTGTCTAACCACACTGGTTCTAAGGCACAAAGACTCAATGGCCAATCCCTAGGCCTTGGAGATCTTACTCTTTTCCTTATCAATGTTTTGTCCCAAATGGGTTTTCTTTGATAAAGTTTTTAATGAGGAGACTCTTCAAGGTTCCAAGCTTGACAAAGGATCTCCTATAGTCAAGCTTGAGGGGGAGTGTTAACTTGAAGAGAAGAAATGAACATCTGAAGCTATTTGTTGAAGATGGTTCAAAGTGCAAAGTTAGGGCAAGTCCTCCGGAGATGTTTTGTCAAGGCTTAAAGAGTACCCAGAGGCTTTTGTAAAGACAGGAATAGGTCCAAGAAGGGCTTAGACTGAAGTAGGAAGCTATTGGAGAAGTTTGGGTTCAGTTGGTCGAATGTGCAAAAATAGGGCAACATGTACGGACGGCCGTACGGACTGTACGGACCGTTTTACATGGTCGATCCGAAACATATTATTTCGACAATCTGAAGTGATTTGGAGCCCGTGCAAAATTAGGGCAAAAGTGTACGCTCAGACTTATATCCGTACACCTCCTGATTCTTTATGGTTTGTAGAAGATGCTTTGGAATATGCTTGAGGAAGCTCCCCTTTCCCAGTTCATACTCGCATTCAACCTTGGCCACATGATCAGTCCACAAGCCAGCACAAGACAGCCTGTCCCTTGACCAAAGGCGTGCTGCAATAAGGGCCAAGTATTTTGAATGCTGAATGTAGACAGCTTCTGGTCTATATTCACTTCAGCTCTCCTCCACTCTTCTTTCAATACACAGATTGCCTCCACCATCCAGAGATCATCCTAGCCATTCAAGCTCTTCAAGTCTTTCTATCCTTAGGATCTATGTTTATTATTTGCTACTTGTATTGCTTATAAGAGGCCATAAGTGGCGATTGTAACCATTAAGTGTGAGTAGGGGATTTCCCCTCCTCCTTCATAGTCTCAAAGTTACCCTGTCTCTATAAACTCTTCATTCTCTGGTTCTGAATCTCTATTCTCATGTTCTTAGTCTACCAAGTCTCCTTATCTCTTAGTCTCTCACGCCTATTATTTATTCTTCCATCAGTCTCTCCTTCATTGTTACACAAGACTCATTACCAACCTGTTGAGGAAGATTCATCACGCATACAAACAGTCTGAGATCTGAAAATCTAACAATAACATCTTCATCATAAATCCTATGATATTGATTCAACTTCAGGATGATTATCCACTTATTTATGAGTCCAAGTAAAGCTTCTTACACCTTGATTCATTCTGGTTTGAATAGAATCAAAAGGAAATTGCCAAATCTCCAAACAAGGCAAACTGGAATCACTTCGGTTAAAAGTGGGATAACTTCTTCATCATAAAAAATATGATATTGATTCAACTTCAGGGTGATTTACACTGATTTATGAGTCCAAATCAAGCTTCTTACGTCGTGATTCATTCTGGTTTTATTAGTATCAAGAATAAATTGCCAAATCTCCAAACAGGGCACACTGGAATCACTTCGTTTAAAAGTGGGATAACTTCTTCAAATAACTCCTATGATATTGATTCAACTTCAGGGTGATTCTACACAGATTTATGAGTAAAAATCAAGCTTCCTACGTCGTGATTCATTCTGGTTTGATTTGAATCAAGAAGAAATTGCCAAATCTCCAAATAGGGTAAACTGGAATCACTTCGGTTAATAGTAGAATAACTTCTTCATCATAAGTCCAATGATATTGATTCAACTTCAGGATGATTCTGCACTAATTTATGATCCAAATCAAGCTTCTTACATCTTGATTCATTCTGGTTTGATTAGAATCAAGAACAAATTGCCAAATCTCCAAACAAGGTAAATTGGAGTCACTTCGGTTAAAAGTGGGATAACTTCTTCATCATAACTCCTATGATCCTGATTCAACTTCGGGATGATTATCCACTGATTTATGAGTCCAAATCAAGCTTCTTACATCTTGATTCATTGTGTTTTGATTAGAATCAAGAAGAAATTACCAAATCTCCAAACAAGGCAAACTGGAATCACTTCGGTTAAAAGTGGGATAACTTCTTCATCATAACTCCTATGATATTGATTCAAATTCAAGGTGATTTTCCACTGATTTATGAGTCCAAATCAAACTTCTTATATCGTGATTCATTCTGGTTTTATTAGTATCAAGAAGAAATTGCCAAATCTCCAAACAGGGTAAAATGGATTCATTAAAAATGGGATAACTTCTTCATCATAAATCCTATGATATTGATTCAACTTCAGGGTGATTATCCACTGATTTATGAGTCCAAATCAAGATTTTTACATCTTGATTCATTATGGTTTGATTAGAATCAAGAAGAAATTGCAAACTCTCCAAACATGACAAACTGGAATCACTTCGGTTAAAAGTGGGATAACTTCTTCATCATAACTCCTATGATCTTGATTCAACTTCAGGGTGATTCTACACTGATTTATGAGTCCAAATCAAGCTTCTTACATCGTGATTCATTCTGGATTTATTAGTATCAAGAAGAAATTGCCAAATCTCAAAACATGGCAAACTGGGATCACTTTGGTTAAAAGTGGGATAACTTCTTCATCATAACTCCAATGATATTGATTCAACTTCAGGATGATTCTACACTGATTTATGAGTCAAAATCAAGCTTCTTACATCTTTATTCAATCTGTTTTGATTAGAATTAAGAAGAAATTCCCAAATCTCCAAAAAGGGTAAACTGGAGTCACTTCGGTTAAAAGTGGGATAACTTCTTCATCATAACTCCAATGATATTGATTCAACTTCAGGATGATTCTACACTGATTTATGAGTCCAAATAAAGCTTTTTACATCTTCATTCAATCTGTTTTATTAGTATCAAGAAGAAATTGCCAAATCATTAAACAGGGCAAACTGGATCACTTCGGGTAAAAGTCGGATAACTTCTTCATCATAACTCCTACGATCTTGATTCAACTTCAGGGTGATTCTACACTGATTAATGATTCCATATCAAGCTTCTTACATCTTAATTCATTCTGGGTTTATTAGTATCAAGAAGAAATTGCCAAATCTCCAAACATGGCATACTGGAATCACTTCGGTTAAAAGTGGGATACCTTCTTCATCATAACTCCAATGATATTGATTCAACTTCAGGGTGATTTACACTGATTTATGAGTACAAATCAAGCTTCTTACATTATTATTCATTCTGTTTTGATTTGAATCAAGAAGAAATTGCCAAATCTCCAAATAGGGTAAACTGGAGTCACTACGGTTAAAAGTGGGATAACTTCTTCATCATAACTCCTATGATCTTGATTCAACTTCAGGGTGATTCTAAACTGATTTATGAGTCCAAATAAAGCTTCTTACATCGTGGTTAATTCTTGTTTTATTAGTATCAAGAAGAAATTGCCAAATCTCCAAATAGGGCAAACTGGAATCACTTCGGTTAAAAGTGGGATCACTTCTTCATCATAACTCCTATGATCTTGATTCAACTTCAGGGTGATTCTACACTGATTTATGAGTCCCAATCAAGCTTCTTACATCGTGATTCATTCTGGATTTATTAGTATCAAGAAGAAATTGCCAAATCTCAAAACATGGCAAACTGGGATCACTTCGGTTAAAAGTGGGATAACTTCTTCATCATAACTCCAATGATAGTGATTCAACTTCAGGATGATTCTACACTGATTTATGAGTCAAAATCAAGCTTCTTACATCTTAATTCATTCTGGATTTATTAGTATCAAGAAGAAATTGCCAAATCTCCAAACATGGCAAACTGGAATCACTTCGGTTAAAAGTGGGATACCTTCTTCATCATAACTCCAATGATATTGATTCAACTTCAGGGTGATTTACACTGATTTATGAGTACAAATCAAGCTTCTTACATTGTTATTTATTCTGTTTTGATTTGAATCAAGAAGAAATTGCCAAATCTCCAAATAGGACAAACTGGAATCACTTGGGTTAAAAGTGGGATAACTTCTTCATCATAACTCCTATGATATGGATTCAACTTCAGGGTGATTCTACACTAATTTATGAGTACAAATCAAGCTTCTTACATCGTAATTCATACTGGGTTTATTAGTATCAAGAATAAATTGCCAAATCTCCAAACAGGACAAACTGGAATCACTTCGGTTAAAAGTGGGATACCTTCTTCATCATAACTCCGATGATATTCATTCAACTTCAGGGTGATTTACACTGATTTATGAGTACAAATCAAGCTTCTTACATTGTTATTCATTCTGGTTTGATTTGAATCAAGAAGAAATTGCCAAATCTCGAAATAGGGTAAACTGGAGTCACTATGGTTAAAAGTGGGATAACTTCTTCATCATAACTCCTATGATCTTGATTCATCTTCAGGGTGATTCTAAACTGATTTATGAGTCCAAATAAAGCTTCTTACATCGTGGTTAATTCTTGTTTTATTAGTATCAAGAAGAAATTGCCAAATCTCCAAATAGGAAAAACTGGAATCACTTCGGTTAAAAGTGGGATAACTTCTTCATCATAACTCCAATGATATTGATTCAACTTCAGGATGATTATCCACTGATTTATGAGTTCAAATATAGCTTCTTACTTCTTTATTCATTCTGGTTTGATTATAACCAAGAACAAATTACCAAATCTCCAAACAGGGTAAATTGGGATCACTTCGGTTAAAAGTGGGATAACTTCTTCATCATAACTCCTATGATTTTGATTCAACTTCAGGGTGATTCTACACTGATTTATGAGTCCAAAAAAGCTTCTTACATCGTGATTCATTCTGGTTTTATTACTATCAAGAAGAAATTGCCAAATCTCCAAACAGGGTAAACTGGATTCACTTCGGTTTAAAGTGGGATAACTTCTTCATCATAACTCCTATGATATTGATTGAAATTCAGGGTGATTATCCACTGATTTATGAGTCCAAATCAAGATTCCTACATCTTGATTCAGTATAGTTTGATTAGAATCAAGAAGAAATTGCAAACTCTCCAAATAGGGCAAACTGGAATCACTTCGGTTAAAAGTGGGATAACTTCTTCATCATAACTCCTATGATTTTGATTCAACTTCAGGGTGATTCTACACTGATTTATGAGTCCAAATCAAGCTTCTTACATCGTGATTCATTCTGGTGTTATTAGTATCAAGAAGAAATTGCAAAATCTCCAAACAGGGCAAACTGGAATCACTTCGGTTAAAAGTGGGATAATTTCTTCATCATAACTCCAATGATATTGATTAAACTTCAGGATGATTCTACACTGATTTATGTGTCCAAATCAACCTTCTTACATCTTGATTCATTCTGGTTTAATTAAAATCAAGAAGAAATTGCCAAATCTCAAAACAGGACAAACTGCAGTCACTTCGGTTAAAAGTGACATAACTTCTTCATCATAACTCCAATGATATTGATTCAACTTCAGGATGATTCTACACTGATTTATGAGTCCAAATCAAGCTTCTTACATTTTGATTCATTCTGGTTTAATTAGAATCAAGAATAAATTACCAAATCTCCAAACAGGGTAAACTGCAGTCACTTCGGTTAAAAGTGAGATAACTTCTTCATCATAACTCCTATGATCTTGATTTAAATTCAGGGTGATTCTAAAATGATTTATGAGTCCAAATCAATCTTCTTACATCGTGATTCATTCTGGTTTTATTTGTATCAAGAAGAAATTGCCAAATCTCCAAACAGGGTAAACTGGAATCACTTCGGTTAAAAGTGGGATAACTTCTTCATCATAAGTCCAATGATATTGATTCAACTTCAGGATGATTCTGCACTGATTTATGAGTCCAAATCAAGCATCTTACATCTTGATTCAATCTGGTTTGATTAGAATCAAGAAAAAATAGCCAAATCTCCAAAAAGGGTAAATTGGAGTCACTTCGGTTAAAAGTGGGATAACTTCTTCATCATAACTCCAATGATATTGATTCAACTTCAGGATGATTCTACACTGATTTATGAGTCCAAATAAAGCTTCTTACATCTTCATTCATTCTGTTTTATTAGTATCAAGAAGAAATTGCCAAATCATTAAACAGGGCAAACTGGATCACTTCGGGTAAAAGTGGGATAACTTCTTCATCATAACTCCTATGATATTGATTCAACTTCAGGGTGATTCTACACTGATTTATTAGTAAAAATCAATCTTATTACATCGTGATTCATTCTGGTTTGATTTGAATCAAGACGAAATTGCCAAATCTCCAAACAGGGTAAACTGGAATCACTTCGGTTAAAAGTGGAATAACTTCTTCATCATAAGTCCAATGATATTGATTCAACTTCAGGATGATTCTGCACTGATTTATGAGTCCAAATCAAGATTCTTACATCTTGATTCATTCTGGTTGGATTAGAATCAAGAAAAAATTGCCAAATCTCCAAACAAGGTAAATTGGAGTCACTTCGGTTAAAAGTGGGATAACTTCTTCATCATGACTCCAATGATCTTGATTCAACTTCGTGGTGATTCTAAACTTATTTATGAGTCCAAATCAAGCTTCTTACATCGTGATTTGTTCTGGTTTTATTAGTATCAAGAAGAAATTGCCAACTCTCCAAACAGGGCAAACTGGAATCACATCGGTTAAAAGTGGGATAACTTCTTCATCATAACTCCTATGATTTTGATTCAACTTCATGGTGATTCTACACTGATTTATGAGTCCAAATCAAGCTTCTTACAATGTGATTCATTCTGGTTTTATTAGTATCAAGAAGAAATTGCCAAATCTCCAAACAGGGTAAACTGGATTCACTTCGGTTAAAAATGGGATAACTTCTTCATCATAACTTCTATGATATTGATTCAACTTCAGAGTGATTATCCACTTATTTATGAGTCCAAATCAATATTCTTACATCTTGATTCATTATGGTTTTATTAAAATCAAGAAGAAATTGCAAACTCTCCAAACAGGACAAACTGGAATCACTTCGGTTAAAAGTGGGATAACTTCTTCATCATAACTCCTATGATCTTGATTCAACTTCAGGGTGATTCTACACTGATTTATGAGTCCAAATCAAACTTCTTACATCGTGATTCATTCTGGTTTTATTAGTATAAAGAAGAAATTGCCAAATCTCCAAAAAGGGCAAACTGGAATCACTTCGGTTAAAAGTGGAATAACATCTTCATCATAACTCCTATGATATTGATTCAACTTCAGGATGATTATCCACTGATTTATAAGTACAATTAAAGCTTCTTACATCTTGATTCATTCTGGTTTGATTAGAATCAAGAAGAAATTGCCAAATCTCCAAACAAGGCAAACTGGAATCACTTCGGTTAAAAGTGGGATAACTTCTTCATCACAACAAATATGATATTGATCCAACTTCATGGTGATTTACACTGATTTATGAGTCCAAATAAAGCTTCTTACGTCGTGATTCATTCTGGCTTTATTAGTATCAAGAATAAATTGCTAAATCTCCAAACAGGGCAAACTGGAATCACTTCGTTTAAAAGTGGGATAACTTCTTCATCATAACTCCTATGATCTTGATTCAAGTTCAGGGTGATTCTACACTGATTTATGAGTCCAAATCAAGCTTCTTACATCGTGATTCATTCTGGATTTATTAGTATCAAGAAGAAATGGTCAAATCTCAAAACAGGGTAAACTGGGATCACTTCGGTTAAAAGTGGGATAACTTCTTCATCATAACTCCAATGATATTGATTAAACTTCAAGATGATTCTAAACTGATTTATGAGTCCAAATCAAGCTTCTTACATATTGATTCATTCTGGTTTTATTATTATCAAGAATAAATTGCCAAATCTCCAAACAGGGAAAACTATAATCAATTCGGTTAAAAGTGGGATACCTTCTTCATCATAACTCCGATGATATTGATTCAACTTCAGGGTGATTTACACTGATTTATGAGTACAAATCAAGCTTCTTACATCGTGATTCATTCTGGTTTGATTTGAATCAAGAAGAAATTGCCAAATCTCCAAACAGGGTAAACTGGAATCACTTCGGTTAAAAGGGGAATAACATCTTCATCATAACTCCTATGATATTGATTCAACTTCAGGATAATTATCCACTGATTTATGAGTCCAAATAAATCTTCTTACATCTTGATTCATTCTGGTTTGATTAGAATCAAGAATAAATTGCCAAATCTCCAAAAATGGTAAACTGGAGTCACTTCGGTTAAAAGTGGGATAACTTCTTCATCATAACTCCTATGATCTTGATTCAACTTCAGGGTGATTCTACACTGATTTATGAGTCCAAATCAAGCTTCTTATATCGTGATTCATTATGGTTTTATTAGTATCAAGAAGAAATTGTCAATTCTCCAAACAGGGCAAACTGGAATCACATCGGTTAAAAGTGGGATAACTTCTTCATCATAAATCCTATGATTTTTATTCAACTTCATGGTGATTCTACACTGATTTATGAGTCCAAATCAAGCTTCTTACATCGTGATTCATTCTGGTTTTATTAGTATCAAGAAGAAATTGCCAAATCTCCAAACATGGTAAACTGGATTCACTTCAGTTTAAAGTGGGATAACTTCTTCATCATAACTCCTATGATATTGGTTCAAATTCAGGGTTATTATCGACTGATTTATGAGTCCAAATCAAGATTCTTACATCTTGATTCATTATAGTTTGATTAGAATCAAGAAGAAATTGCAAACTCTCCAAACAGGGCAAACTGGAATCACTTCGGTTAAAAGTGGGATAACTTCTTCATTATAACTGCTATGATCTTGATTCAATTTCAGGATGATTCTACACTGATTTATGAGTCCAAATCAAGCTTCTTACATCGTGATTCATTCTGGTTTTATTAGTATCAAGAATAAATTGCCAAATCTCCAAACATGGCAAACTGGAATCACTTCGGTTAAAAGTGGGATAACTTCTCATCATAACTCCTATGATCTTGATTCAAATTCAGGGTGATTTACACTGATTTATGAGTACAAATAAAGCTTCTTACATCGTGATTCATTCTGGTTTGATTTGTATCAAGAAGAAATTGCCAAATCTCCAAACAGGGTAAACTGGTATCACTTCGGTTAAAAGGGGAATAACATCTTCATCATAAATCCTATGATATTGATTCAACTTCAGGATGATTATCAACTTATTTATGAGTCCAAGTAAAGCTTCTTACATCTTGATTCATTCTGGTTTGATTAGAATCAAGAAGAAATTGCCAAATCTCCAAACAAGGCAAACTGGAATCACTTCGGTTAAAAGTGGGATAACTTCTTCATCATAACAAATATGATATTGATCCAACTTCAGGGTGATTTACACTGATTTATGAGTCCAAATCAAGCTTCTTACGTCGTGATTCCTTCTTGTTTTATTAGTATCAAGAATAAATTACCAAATCTCCAAACATGGCAAACTGGAATCACTTCGTTTAAAAGTGGGATAACTTCTTCATCATAACTCCTATGATATTGATTCAACTTCAGGGTGATTCTACACTGATTTATGAGTAAAAAAAAAGCTTCTTACATCGTGATTCATTCTGGTTTGATTTGAATCAAGAAGAAATTGCCAAATCTCCAAACAGGGTAAACTGAAATCACTTCGGTTAAAAGTGCAATAACTTCTTCATTATAAGTCCAATGATATTGATTCGACTTCAGGATGATTCTGCACTGATTTATTAGTCCAAATCAAGCTTCTTACATCTTGATTCATTCTGGTTTGATTAGAATCAAGAACAAATTGCCAAATACCCAAACAAGGTAAATTGGAGTCACTACGGTTAAAAGTGGGATAACTTCTTCATCATAACTCCTATGATCTTGATTCAACTTCGGGGTGATTCTAAACTGATTTAGGAGTCCAAATAAAGCTTCTTACATCGTGATTCATTCTGGTGTTATTAGTATCAAGAAGAAATTACCAACTCTCCAAACAGGGAAACTGGAATCACATCGGTTAAAAGTGGGATAACATCTTCATCATAAATCCTATGATATTGATTCAACTTCAGGATGATTATCCACTTATTTATGAGTCCAAGTAAAGCTTCTTACATCTTGATTCATTCTGGTTTGATTAGAATCAAGAAGAAATTGCCAAATCTCCAAACATGATAAACTAGATTCACTTCGGTTAAAAGTGGGATAACTTCTTCATCATAACTCCAATGATATTGATTAAACTTCAGGATGATTCTACACTGATTTATGTGTCCAAATCAACCTTCTTACATCTTGATTCATTCTGGTTTAATTAAAATCAAGAAGAAATTGCCAAATCTCAAAACAGGACAAACTGCAGTCACTTCGGTTAAAAGTGACATAACTTCTTCATCATAACTCCAATGATATTGATTCAACTTCAGGATGATTCTAAACTGATTTATGAGTCAAAATCAAGCTTCTTACATCTTGATTCATTCTGGTTTGATTAGAATTAAGAAGAAATGGCCAAATCTCCAAAAAGGGTAAACTGGAGTCACTTCGGTTAAAAGTGGGATAACTTCTTCATCATAACTCCAATGATATTGATTCAACTTCAGGATGATTCTACACTGATTTATGAGTCCAAATAAAGCTTCTTATATCTTGATTCATTCTGTTTTATTAGTATCCAAAAGAAATTGCCAAATCATTAAACATGGCAAACTGGAATCACTTCGGTTAAAAGTAGGATAACTTCTTCATCATAACTCCTATGATCTTGATTCAACTTCAGGGTGATTCTACACTGATTAATGATTCCAAATCAAGCTTCTTACATCGTGATTCATTCTGGTTTTATTAGTATCAAGAATAAATTGCCAAATCTCCAAACAAGGCAAACTGGAATAACTTCGGTAAAAAGTGGGATACCTTCTTCATCATAACTCCGATGATATTGATTCAACTTCAGGGTGATTTACACTGATTTATGAGTACAAATGAAGCTAATTACATCGTGATTCATTCTGGTCTGATGTGAATCAAGAAGAAATTGCAAGTCTCCAAATAGGGTAAACTGGAATCACTTCGGTTAAAAGGGGAATAACATCTTCATCATAACTCCTATGATATTGATTCAACTTCAGGATGATTATCCACTGATTTATGAGTCCAAATAAAGCTTCTTACATCTTGATTCATTCTGGTTTGCTTAGAATCAAGAATAAATTGCCAAATCTCCAAAAAGGGTAAACTGGAGTCACTTCGGTTAAAAGTGGGATAACTTCTTCATCATAACTCCTATGATCTTGATTCAACTTCAGGGTGATTCTAAACTGATTTATGAGTCCAAATCAAGCTTCTTACATCTTGGTTCATTCTTGTTGCTTCTTACATCGTGGTTCATTCTTTTTTTATTAGTATCAAGAAGAAATTGCCAAATCTCCAAATAGGGCAAACTGGAATCACTTCGGTTAAAAGTGGGATAACTTCTTCATCATAACTCCAATGATATTGATTCAATTCCAGGATGATTCTCCACTGATTTATGAGTCCAGATAGAGCTTCTTACTTCTTGATTCATTCTAGTTTGATTATAACCAAGAAGAAATTGCCAAATCTAAAAACAGGGTAAACTCGGATCACTTCGGTTAAAAGTGGGATAACTTCTTCATCATAACTCCTATGATATTGATTCAACTTCAAGGTGATTCTACACAGATTTATGAGTCCAAATAAAGCTTCTTACATCATTATTCATTCTGGTTTTATTAGAATCAAAAAGAAATTGCCAACACTCCAAACAGGGCAAACTGGAATCACTTCGGTTAAAAGTGGGATAACTTCTTCATCATAACTCCTATGATCTTGATTCAACTTCAGGGTGATTCTAGACTGATTTATGAGTCCAAATCAAGCTTCTTACATCGTGATTCATTCTGTATTTATTAGTATCAAGAAGACATTGACAAATCTCATAACAGGGATAACTGGATCACTTCGGTTAAAAGTGGGATCACTTTTTCATCATAACTCCAATGATATTGATTCAATTTCAGGATGATTCTCCACTGATTTATGAGTCCAAATAGAGCTTCTTACTTCTTACTTCTTGATTCATTCTGTTTTGATTATAACCAAGAAGAAATTGCCAAATCTCCAAACAGGGTAAACTGGGATCACTTTGGTTAAAAGTAGGATAACTTCTTCATCATAACTCCTATGATATTATTCAACTTCAGGGTGATTCTACACTGATTTATGAGTCCAAATCAAGATTCTTACATCGTGATTCATTCTGGTTTTATTAGTATCAAGAAGAAATTGCCAAATCTCCAAAAAGGGCAAACTGGAATCACTTCGGTTAAAAGTGGGATAACTTCTTCATCATAACTCCTATGATCTTGATTCAACTTCAGGGTGATTTACACTGATTTATGAGTCCAAATCAAGCTTCTTACATCGTGATTCATTCTGGTTTTATTAGTATCAAGAAGAAATTGCCAAATCTCCAAATAGGGTAAACTGGAATCACTTCGGTTAAAAGTGGGAATAACTTCTTCATCATAACTCCTATGATATTGATTAAACTTCAGGTGATTATCCACTGATTTATGAGTCCAAATAAAGCTTCTAACATCGTGATTCATTCTGGTTTGATTTGAATCAAGAAGAAATTGCCAAATCTCCAAATAGGGTAAACTGGAATCACTTCGGTTAAAAGGGGAATAACTTCTTCATCATAACTCCAATGATATTGATTAAACTTCAGGATGATTCTACACTGATTTATGAGTAAAAATCAAGCTTCTTACATCTTGATTCATTCTGGTTTAATTAGAATCAAGAAGAAATTGTCAAATCACCAAATAGGATAAACTGCAGTCATATGATCTTGATTTAAATTCAGGGTGATTCTAAACTGATTTATGAGTCCAAATCAAGCTTCTTACATCGTGATTCATTCTGATTTTATTTCTTTCAAGAAGAAATTGCCAAATCTCCAAACAGGGTAAACTGAATCCACTTCGGTTTAAAAGTGGGATCACTTCTTCATCATAACTCCTTATGATCTTAATTCAACTTCAGGGTGATTCTACACTGATTTATGAGTCCAAATCAAGCTTCTTACATCGTGATTCATTCTGATTTTATTTCTTTCAAGAAGAAATTACCAAATCTCCAAACAGGGTAAACTGGAATCACTTCGGTTAAAAGTGGGATCACTTCTTCATCATAACTCCTATGATCTTGATTCAAATTCAGGGTGATTCTACACTGATTGATGAGTCCAAATCAAGCTTCTTACATCGTGATTCATTCTGGTTTTATTAGTATCAAGAATAAATAGCCAAATCTCCAAACAGGGTAAACTGGAATCACTTCGGTTAAAAGTGGAATAACTTCTTCATCATAACTCCTATGATCTTGATTCAAATTCAGGGTGATTTACACTGATTTATGAGTACAAATCAAGCTTCTTACATCGTGATTCATTCTGGTTTGATTTATATCAAGAAGAAATTACCAAATCTCCAAACAGGGTAAACTGGAATCACTTCGGTTAAAAGGGGAATAACATCTTCATCATAAATCCTATGATATTGATTCAACTTCAGGATGATTATCCACTTATTTATGAGTCCAAGTAAAGCTTCTTACATCTTGATTCATTCTGGTTTGATTAAAATCAAGAAAGAAATTGCCCAAATCTCCAAACAGGGTAAACTGAATCACTTCGGTTAAAAGTGGGATAACTTCTTCATCATAACTCCTATGATCTTGATTCAACTTCAGGGTGATTTCTACCTGATTTATGAGTCCAAATCAAGCTTCTTACATCATGATTCATTCTGGTTTTATTAGTATCAAGAATAAACTTGCCAATCTCCAAACAGGGCAAACTGAATCACTTCGGTTAAAAGTGGGATAACTTCTTCATCATAACTCCTATGATCTTGATTCAAACTTCAGGGTGATTCTACACTGATTTATGAGTCCAAATCAAGCTTCTTACATCGTGATTCATTCTGGTTTTATTAGTATCAAGAAGAAATTGCCAAATCTCCAAACAGGGTAAACTGGAATCACTTCGGTTAAAAGTGGAATAACTTCTTCATCATAACTCCAATGATATTGATTCAACTTCAGGATGATTCTACACTGATTTATGAGTCCAATAAAGCTTCTTATATCTTGATTCATTCTGGTTTGATTAGAATCAAGAATAAATTGCCAAATCTCCAAACAGGGTAAACTGGAGTCACTTCGGTTAAAAGTGGGATAACTTCTTCATCATAACTCCTATGATCTTGATTCAACTTCAGGGTGATTCTAAACTGATTTATGAGTCCAAATAAAGCTTCTTAAATCGTGGTTCATTCTTTTTTTATTAGTATCTAGAAGAAATTGCCAAATCTCCAAATAGGGCAAACTGGAATCACCTCGGTTAAAAGTGGGATAACTTCTTCATCATAACTCCAATGATATTGATTCAATTTCAGGATGATTCTCCACTGATTTATGAGTCCAAATAGAGTTTCTTACTTCTTGATTCATTCTGGTTTGATTATAACCAAGAAGAAATTGCCAAATCACCAAACAGGGTAAACTGGGATCACTTCGGTTAAAAGTGGGATAACTTCTTCATCATAACTCATATGGTATTGATTCAACTTCAGGGTTCTTCTAGACTGATTTATGCGTCCAAATCAAGATAATTACATCATGATTAATTCTGGTTTGATAAGTATCAAGAAGAAATTGCCAACTCTCCAAAAAGGGCAAACTGGAATCACTTCGGTTAAAAGTGGGATAACTTCTTCATCATAACTCTTATGATTTTGATTTAACTTCAGGGTGATTCTAAACTGAGTTATGAGTCCAAATCAATCTTCTTACATCGTGATTCATTCTGGTTTTATTAGTATCAAGAAGAAATTGCCAAATCTCCAAACAGGGTAAACTGGAATCACTTCGGTTTAAAGTGGGATAACTTCTTCATCATAACTCCTATGATATTGATTCAAATGCAGAGTAATTATCCACTGATTTATGAGTCCAAATCAAGATTCTTACATCTTGATTCATTATAGTTTGATTAGAATAAAGAAAAAATTGCAAACTCTCCAAACAGAGCAAACTGGAATCACATCGGTTAAAAGTGGGATAACTTCTTCATCATAACTCCTATGATTTTGATTCAACTTCAGGGTGATTCTACACTGATTTATGAGTCCAAATCAAGCTTCTTACATCGTGATTCATTCTGGTTTTATTAGTATCAAGAAGAAATTGCCAAATCTCCAAACATGGTAAACTGGAATCACTTCAGTTTAAAGTGGGATAACTTCTTCATCATAACTCCTATGATATTGGTTCAAATTCAGGGTTATTATCGACTGATTTATGAGTCCAAATCAAGATTCTTACATCGTGATTCATTCTAGTTTGATTAGTATCAAGAAGAAATTGCAAACTCTCCAAACAGGACAAACTGGAATCACTTCGGTTAAAAGTGGGATACCGTCTTCATCATAACTCCGATGATATTGATTCAACTTCAGGGTGCTTCTAAACTGATTTATGCGTCCAAATCAAGATAATTACATCTTGATTCATTCTGGTTTGATTAGTATCAAGAATAAATTGCCAACTCTCCAAAAAGTGAAAACTGGAATCACTTCGGTTAAACGTGGGATAACTTCTTCATCATAACTCCTCTGAATTTGATTCAACTTCAGGGTGATTCTACACTGATTTATGAGTCCAAATCAAGCTTCTTACATCGTGATTCATTCTGGTTTTATTAGAATCAAGAAGAAATTGCCAAATTTCCAAACAGGGTAAACTGGATCACTTCGGTTTAAAAGTGGATAACTTCTTCATCATAACTCCCATGATATTGATTCAATTCAGGGTGATTATCCACTGATTTATGAGTCCAAATCAATTTCTTACAATCTTGATTCATTATAGTTTTGATTAGAATCAAGAAGAAATTGCAAACTCTCCAAGAGGCAAACTGGAATTCACTTCCGTTAAAAGTGGGATAACTTCTTCATCATAACTCCTATGATCTTGATTCAACTTCAGGATGATTCTACACTGATTTATGAGTCCAAATCAAGGCTTCTTACATCGTGATTCATTCTGGTTTTATTTGTATCAAGAAGAAATTGCCAAATCTCCAAACAGAGTAAACTGGAGTCACTTCGGTTAAAAGTGGGATAACTTCTTCATCATAACTCTATGATCTTGCTTCAACTTCAGGTTGATTCTACACTGATTTATAGTACAAATCAAGGCTTCTTACATCGTGATTCATTCTAGTTTTATTAGTATCAAGAAGAAATTTTCAAATCCCCAAATAGGGCAAACTGGAATCACTTCGGTTAAAAGTGGAATAACATTCTTCATCATAACTCCTATGATATTGATTCAACTTCAGGGTGATTATCCACTGATTTATGAGTCCAAATCAAGCTTCTTACATCGTGATTCCTTCTGGGTTTATTAGTATGAAGAATAAATTGCCAATTCTCCAAACAAGGTAAATTGGAGTCACTTCGGTTAAAAGTGGGATAACTTCTTCATCATAACTCCTATGATGTTGATTCAACTTCACGGTGATTTACACTGATTTATGAGTACAAATCAATCTTCTTATATCGTGATTCGTTCTGGCTTGATTAGAATCAAGAAGAAATTGCCAACTCTCCAAACAGGGCAAACTGGAATCACTTTGGTTAAAAGTGGTATAATTTCTTCATCATAACTCCTATGATCTTGATTCAACTTCATGCTGATTCTACACTGATTTATGAGTCCAAATAATGCTTCTTACATCGTGATTCATTCTGGTTTTATTTGTATCAAGAAGAAATTGCCAAATCTCCAAACAGGGTAAACTAGAATCACTTCGGTTAAATGTGGAATAACTTCTTTATCATAACTCCTATGATCTTGATTCAACTTTAGGGTGATTCTACACTGATTAATGAGTCCAAATAAAGCTTCTTACATTGTGATTCATTCTGGTTTTATTAGTATCAAGAATAAATTGCCAAATCTCCAAACTAGGTAAATTGGAGTCACTTCGGGGTGATTTATACTGATTTATGAGTACAAATCAATCTTCTTATATCGTGATTCGTTCTTGTTTGATTAGAATCAAGAAGAAATTGCCAACTCTCCAAACACGGTAAACTGGAATCATTTCAGTTAAAAGTGGAATAACTTCTTCATCATAAGTCCAATGATATTATTCAACTTCAGGATGATTCTGCACTGATTTATGAGTCTAAATCAAGCTTCTTACATCTTGAATCATTCTGGTTTTATTAGTATCAAGAAGAAATTGTCAAATCTCTAAACAAGGAAACTGGAATCGCTTCGGTTAAAAGTGGGATAACTTCTTCATCATAACTCCAATGATATTCATTCAACTTCAGGATTATTATACTCTGATTTATGTGTCCAAATCAAGCTTCTTACATCTTTATTCAATCTGGTTTAATTAGAATTAAAAATAAATTGCTAAATCTCCAAACAGGGTAAACTGGAGTCACTTCGGTTAAAAGTGGGATAACTTCTTCATCATAACTCCTATGATCTTGATTCAAATTCAGGGTGATTCTAAACTGATTTATGATTCCAAGTCAAGCTTTTTACATCGTGATTCATTCTGGTTTTATTTGTATCAAGAAGAAATTGCCAAATCTCCAAACAGGGTAAACTTGAATCACTTCGGTTAAAAGTGGAATAACTTCTTTATCATAACTCCTATGATCTTGATTCAACTTCAGGGTGATTCTACACTGATTAATGAGTCCAAATCAAGATTCTTACATCTTGATTCATTCTGGTTTTATTAGTATCAAGAATAAATTGCCAATTCTCCAAACAAGGTAAATTGGAGTCACTTCGGTTAAAAGTGGGATAACTTCTTCATCATAACTCCTATGATATTGATTCAACTTCAGGCTGATTTACACTGATTTATGAGTACAAATTAATATTCTTATATCGTGATTCGTTCTGGTTTGATTAGAATCAAGAAGAAATTGCCAACTCTCCAAACATGGTAAACTGGAATCACTTTGGTTAAAAGTGGTATAACTTCTTCATCGTAAGTCTAATGATATTGATTCAACTTCAGGATGATTCTGCACTGATTTATGAGTCCAAATAAAGCCTCTTACATCTTGATTCATTCTGGTTTGATTAGAATTAAGAAGAAATTGCCAAATTTCCAAACAGGGTAAACTGGAGTCACTTCAGTTAAAAGTGGAATAACTTCTTCATCATAAGTCTAATGATATTGATTCAACTTCAGGATGATTATCCACTGATTTATGAGTACAAATAAAGCTTCTTACATCTTGATTCATTATGGTTTGATTAGAATCAAGAAGAAATTGCAAACTCTCCAAACATGGCAAACTGGAATCACTTCGGTTAAAAGTGGGATAACTTCTTCATCATAACTCCTATGATTTTGGTTACACTTCAGGGTGATTCTACACTGATTTATGAGTCCAGATCAAGCTTCTTACATCGTGATTGGTTCTGTTTTTATTAGTATCAAGAAGAAATTGCCAAATCTCCCAAACAAGGATAACTGGAATCGACTTCGGTTAAAGTGGATAACTTCTTCATCATAACTCCAACGATATTGATTCAACTTCAGGGTGATTCTAATCTGATTTATGTCTCCAAATCAAGCTTCTTACATCGTGATTCATTCTGGTTTTATTAGTATCAAGAAGAAATTGCCAATCTCCAAACAGGGTAAACTGGAGTCACTTCAGTTAAAAGTGGATAACTTCAGGATGCTCTTTGGTTGATGGGAATGGATAATCCTTGCAAGAACGAATCAAAAGACTCAAGACCTTCAAGGCGTGTGGATTGGGATGGTGACACAAGAGGGATGGATGATCTCTTGATACTCCTAGATGAATGGTTTGGTATTAACACCAAAACTAGACACCTTAGCTCTGGATATGACCACACCAGACTCGCACACTTCTTTTTAGAGAGAGAGAGAGAGCCGCAAAGATGAATGACTTCAATAGAAAAAGGTTGCGTGAGTACAATAGGGCATAAGGGACCCTTTAAATAAGAAACCAGAGACATGCCTCTAGGGTTTCGACAATGATTCAAAAAAGGAAAGAAATAAAAACTATAGTCTAAAGTTTAAAATGACATAACATGTAACTTCTATTAGTCTTGGACCGAGTGTAGCACTTAGGTGATTTGTAGACATGTTGTGGCCTCGTTAAAAACCTTCCTTCTAGAAAACCTCGTGGGACAAAACCAAAAGCAAGGAAAAGAGCACGCACTCCATGTCTGCCTAGACACTACCTCAGTTTGGTGTAGAGATGGCTTGAATGGTGATCAAGACATCTCGGATCAAACCTTGTCCAAGACCTTCTTGTTGTGGATGTGAAGTGAGTAATCCAACAACATTCTCCTTAAGCTTCTTGACTCTTGAACGAGTCATGGGACCTTCATGAATGGTTAGAGCATCCTCATCAAATGGTTGATGCATTGTGGCTTCATGTTGCTCATCTAAACTCTCCCCATTGTCTTCCTTAGTGATCCGGTCCATGATCACATCACCTATGATCTTGATTTAACTTCAGGGTGATTCTACACTGATTTATGTGTCCAAATCAAGCTTCTTACATCGTGATTCATTCTGGTTTTATTAGTATCAAGAAGAAATTGCCAAATCTCCAAACAGGATAAACTGGAATCACTTCGGTTAAAAGTGGAATACATCTTCATCATAACTCCTATGATATTGATTCAGATTTTGGGTGATTATCCACTGATGAGTACAAATAAAGCTTCTTACATCTTGATTCATTCTGGTTTGATTAGAATCAAGAAGAAATTGCCAAATCTCCAAACATGGTAAACTGGAGTCACTTCGGTTAAAAGTGGGATAACTTCTTCATCATAACTCCTATGATTTTGCTTCAACTTCAGGGTGGTTCTACACTAATTTATGAGTCCAGATCAACCTTCTTACATCCTGATTCATTCTCGTTTTATTAGTATCAGGAAGAAATTGCCAAATCTCCAAATAGGGCAAACTGGAATCACTTCGGTTAAAAGTGGGATAACTTCTTCATCATAACTCCAATGATATTGATTCAACTTCAGGATGATTCTATTCTGATTTATGAGTCAAAATCAAGCTTCTTACATCTTGATTCATTCTGGTTTGATTAGAATCAAGAAGAAATTGCCAAATCTCCAAACAAGGTAAACTGGAGTCACTTTGGTTAAAACTGGGAAAACTTCTTCATCATAACTCCTATGATCTTGATTCAAATTCATGGTGATTCTACACTGATTAATGAGTCCAATTCAAGCTTCTTACATCGTGATTCATTCTGGTTTTATTAGTATCAAGAATAAATTGCCAAATCTCCAAACAGGGCAAACTGGAATCACTTCGGTTAAAAGTGGGATAACTTCTTCATCATAAGTCCAATGATATTGATTCAACTTCAGGATGATTCTGCACTGACTTATGAGTCCAAATCAAGCTTCTTACATCTTTATTCATTCTAGTTTTGATTAGAATCAAGAAGAAATTGGCAAATCTCCAAACAAGGTAACCTGGAATCACTTCGGTTAAAAGTGGGATAACTTCTTCATCATAACTCCTATGATCTTGATTCAACTTCAGGGTGATTATAAACTGATTTATGAGTCCAAATCAAGCTTCTTACATCTTGGTTCATTCTTGTTTTATTAGTATCAAGAAGAAATTGCTAAATCTCCAAACAGGGTAAACTGGAGTCACTTCGGTTAAAAGTGGGATAACTTCTTCATCATAAGTTCAATGATATTGATTCAACTTCAGGGTGATTATCCAATGATTTATGAGTCCAAATAAAGCTTCTTATATCTTGATTCATTCTGGTTTGATTAGAATCAAGAAGAAATTGCCAAATCTCCAAACAGGATAAACTTGAATCACTTCGGTTAAAAGTGGAATAACATCTTCATCATAACTCCTATGATATTGATTCAACTTTAGGGTGATTATCCACTGATTTATGAGTCCAAATAAAGCTTCTTACATCTTGATTCATTCTGGTTTGATTAGAATCAAGAAGAAATTGCCAAATCTTCAAACATGGTAAACTGGAGTCACTTCGGTTAAAAGTGGGATAACTTCTTCATCATAACTCCTATGATTTTGCTTCAACTTCAGGGTGGTTCTACACTGATTTATGAGTCCAAATCAAGCTTCTTACATCCTGATTCATTCTCGTTTTATTAGTATCAGGAAGAAATTTCCAAATCTCCAAGCAGGGCAAACTGGAATCACTTCGGTTAAAAGTGGGATAACTTCTTCATCATAAGTCCAATGATATTGATTCAACTTCAGGATGATTCTGCACTGATTTTTGAGTCCAAATCAAGCTTCTTACATCTTTATTCATTCTAGTTTTGATTAGAATCAAGAAGAAATTGGCAAATCTCCAAACAAGGTAAACTGGAATCACTTCGGTTAAAAGTGGGATAACTTCTTCATCATAACTCCTATGATCTTGATTCAACTTCAGGGTTATTCTAAACTTATTTATGGGTCCAAATCAAGCTTCTTACATCGTGATTCGTTCTAATTTTATTAGTATCAAGAAGAAATTGCCAACTCTCCAAACATGGTAAACTGGAATCACTTCGGTTAAAAGTGGGATAACTTCTTCATCATAACTCCCATGATCTTGATTCAACTTCAGGGTAATTCTACACTGATTTATGATTCAAAATCAAGCTTCTTACATCGTGATTCATTCTGGTTTTATTAGTATCAAGAAGAAATTGCCAAATCTCCAAACAGGGTAAACTGGATTCACTTCGGTTAAAAGTGGAATAACATCTTCATCATAACTCCTATGATATTGATTCAACTTCAGGGTGATTATCCACTGATTTATGAGTCCAAATAAAGCTTCTTAAATCTTGATTCATTCTGTTTGATTAGAATCAAGAAGAAATTGCCAAATCTCCAAACAGGGTAAACTGGAGTCACTTAGGTTAAAAGTGGGATAACTTCTTCATCATAACTCCTATGATCTTGCTTCAACTTCAGGGTGATTCTACACTGATTTATGAGTCCAAATCAAGCTTCTTACATCGTGATTCATTCTAGTTTTATTAGAATCAAGAAGAAATTACCAAATCTCCAAATAGGTCAAACTGGAATAACTTCGGTAAAAAAGTGGATTAACATCTTCATCATAACTCCTATGATATTGATTCAACTTCGGGTGATTATCCACTGATTTATGAGTCCAAATAAAACTTCTTAAATCTTGATTCATTCTTGTTTGATTAGAATGAAGAAGAAATTGTCAAATCTCTAAACAGGGTAAACTGGAGTCACTTCGGTTAAAAGTGGGATAACTTCTTCATCATAACTCCTATGATCTTGATTCAAATTCAGGGTTATTCTAAACTGATTTATAAGTCCGAATCAAGCTTTTTACATCGTGATCCATTCTGGTTTTATTAGTATCAAGAAGAAATTGCAAACTCTCCAAACAGGGCAAACTGAATTCACTTCGGTTAAAAGTGGGATAACTTCTTCATCATAACTCCTATGATATTGATTCAACTTCAGGGTGATTCTACACTGACTTATGAGTCCAAATCAAGCTTCTTACATCGTGAATCATTATGGTTTGATTAGAATCAAGAACAAATTGCAAACTCTCCAAACAGGGCAAACTGAATTCACTTCGGTTAAAAGTGGGATAACTTCTTCATCATAACTCCTATGATATTGATTCAACTTCAGGATGATTCTACACTGATTTATGAGTCCAAATCAAGCTTCTCACATCGTGATTCATTCTGGTTTTATTAGTATCAAGAAAAAATTGTCAAATCTCCAAATAGGGTAAACTAGATTCACTCGGTTAAAAGTGGGATAACTTCTTCATCATAACTCCTTTGATATTGATTCAAATTCAGGGTGATTATCCACTGATTTATGAGTCCAAATAAAGCTTCTTACATCTTGATTCATTATGGTTTGATTAGAATCAAGAAGAAATTGCCAACTCTCCAAACAGGGCAAACTGGAATCACTTCGGTTAAAAGTGGGATAACTTCTTCATCATAACTCCTATGATCTTGATTCAACTTCAGGGTGATTATACACTGATTTATGAGTCCAAATCAAGCTTCTTACATCGTGATTCATTCTATTTTTATTAGTATCAAGAAGAAATTGCCAAATCTCCCAATAGGGCAAACTGAAATCACTTCGGTTAAAAGTGGGATAACTTCTTCATCATAACTCCAATGATATTGATTCAACTTCAGGATAATTCTATTATGATTTATGAGTCCAAATCAAGGTTCTTATATCTTGATTCATTCTGGTTTGATTAGAATCAAGAAGAAATTGCCAAATCTCCAAACAGGGTAAACTGGAATCACTTCGGTTAAAAGTGGGATAACTTCTTCATCATAACTCCTATGATCTTGATTCAACTTCAGGGTGATTCTACACTTATTTTTGAGTCCAAATCAAGCTTCTTACATCGTGATTCATTCTGGTTTTATTAGTATCAAGAAGAAATTGCCAACTCTCCAAACAGGGCAAACTGGAATCACTTCGGTTAAAAGTGGGATAACTTCTTCATCATAACTCCAATGATATTGATTTAACTTCAGGGTGATTATCTACTGGTTTATGATTCCAAATAAAGCTTCTTACATCTTGATTCATTCTGGTTTGATTAGAATCAAGAAGAAATTGCCAAATCTCCAAACTGGAGTCATTTCAGTTAAAAGTGGGATAACTTCTTCATCATAACTCCTATGATCTTTATTCAACTTCAGGGTGATTCTACACTGACTTATGAGTCCAAATCAAGCTTCTTACATCGTGATTCATTCTGGTTTTATTAGTATCAAGAAGAAATTGGAAACTCTCCAAACAGGGCAAACTGAATTCACTTCGGTTGAAAGTGGGATAACTTCTTCATCATAACTCCTATGATATTGATTCAACTTCAGGGTGATTCTACACTGACTTATGAGTCCAAATCAAGCTTCTTACATCGTGAATCATTATGGTTTGATTAGAATCAAGAAGAAATTGCAAACTCTCCAAACAGGGCAAACTGAATTCACTTCGGTTAAAAGTGGGATAACTTCTTCATCATAACTCCTATGATATTGATTCAACTTCAGGATGATTCTACACTGATTTATGAGTCCAAATCAAGCTTCTTACATCTTGATTCATTCTGATTTGATTAGATTCAAGAAGAAATTGCCAAATCTCCAAACAGGGTAAACTGGAATCACTACGGTTAAAAGTGGGATAACTTCTTCATCATAAGTCCAATGATATTGATTCAACTTCATGATGATTCTGCACTGAGTTATGAGTCATAACTCTGTGATCTGGACTCAACTTCAGGGTGATTCTAAACTTATTGATGAGTTCAAATCAAGCTTCTTACATCGTGATTCGTTCTGGTTTTGTTAGTATCAAGAAGAAATTGCCAACTCTCCAAACATGGTAAACTGGAATCACTTCGATTAAAAGTGGGATAACTTCTTCATCATAACTCCCATGATCTTTATTCAACTTCAGGGTAATTCTACACTGATTTATGAGTCAAAATCAAGCTTCTTACATCGTGATTCATTCTGGTTTTATTAGTATCAAGAATAAATTGCCAAATCTCCAAACAGGGTAAACTGGATTCACTTCGGTTAAAAGTGGGATAACTTCTTCATCATAACTCCTATGATATTGATTCAACTTCAGGGTGATTATCCACTAATTTATGAGTCCAAATCAAGATTCTTACATCTTGATTCATTATGGTTTGATTAGAATCAAGAAGAAATTGCAAACTCTCAAACAGGGCAAACTGAAATCACTTCGGTTAAAAGTGGGATAACTTCTTCATCATAACTCCTATGATCTTGATTCAACTTCAGGGTGATTGTACACTGATTTATGAGTCCAAATCAAGCTTCTTACATCGTGATTCATTCTGGTTTTATTAGTATCAAGAAGAAATTGCCAAATCTCAAAACAGGGCAAACTGGGATCACTTCGGTTAAAAGTGGGATAACATCTTTATCATAACTCCAATGATCTTGATTCAACTTCAGGATGATTCAACACTGATTTATGAGTCCAAATCAAGATTCTTACATCTTGATTCATTCTGGTTTGATTAGAATCAAGAAGAAATTGCCAAATCTCCAAACTGGAGTCACTTCAGTTAAAAGTGGGATAACTTCTTCATCATAACTCCTATGATCTTTATTCAACTTCAGGGTGATTCTTCACTTATATATGAGTCCAAATCAAGCTTCTTACATCGTGATTCATTCTATTTTTATTAGTATCAAGAAGAAATTGCCAAATCTCCCTATAGGGCAAACTGGAATCACTTCGTTTAATAGTGGGATAACTTTTTCATCATAAGTCCAATGATATTGATTCAACTTCAGGATGATTCTAAACTGATTTATGAGTCCAAATCAAGGTTCTTACATCTTGATATCTTGATTCATTCTGGTTTGATTAGAATCAAGAAGAAATTGCCAAATCTCCAAACAGGATAACCTGGAATCACGTCGGTTAAAAGTGGGATAACTTCTTCATCATAACTCCTATGATATTGATTCAACTTCAGGGTGCTTATCCACTGATTTATGAGTCCAAATCAAGATTCTTACATCTTGATTCATTATTGTTTGATTAGAATCAAGAAGAAATTGCAAACTCTCCAAACAGGGCAAACTGAAATCACTTCGATTAAAAGTGGGATAACTTCTTCATCACAACTCCCATGATCTTGATTCAACTTCAGGGTAATTCTACACTGATTTATGAGTCAAAATCAAGCTTCATACATCGTGATTCATTCTGGTTTTATTAGTATCAAGAAGAAATTGTCAAATCTCCAAACAGGGTAAACTGGATTCACTTCGGTTAAAAGTGGGATAACTTCTTCATCATAAGTCCAATGATATTGATTCAACTTCAGGATGATTCTGCACTGATTTATGAGTCCAAATCAAGCTTCTTACAGCTTTATTCATTCTAGTTTTGATTAGAATCAAGAAGAAATTGGCAAATCTCCAAACAAGGTAAACTGGAATCACTTCGGTTAAAAGTGGGATAACTTCTTCATCATAACTCCTATGATCTTGATTCAACTTCAGGGTTATTCTAAACTTATTTATGAGTCCAAATCAAGCTTCTTACATCGTGATTCGTTCTAATTTTATTAGTATCAAGAAGAAATTGCCAACTCTCCAAACATGGTAAACTGGAATCACTTTGGTTAAAAGTGGGATAACTTCTTCATCATAACTCCCATGATCTTGATTAAACTTCAGGGTAATTCTACACTGATTTATGATTCAAAATCAAGTTTCTTACATCGTGATTCATTCTGGTTTTATTAGTATCAAGAAGAAATTGCCAAATCTCCAAACAGGGTAAACTGGATTCACTTCGGTTAAAAGTGGAATAACATCTTCATCATAACTCCTATGATATTGATTCAACTTTAGGGTGATTATCCACTGATTTATGAGTCCAAATAAAGCTTCTTAAATCTTGATTCATTCTGTTTGATTAGAATCAAGAAGAAATTGCCAAATCTCCAAACAGGGTAAACTGGAGTCACTTAGGTTAAAAGTGGGATAACTTCTTCATCATAACTCCTATGATCTTGCTTCAACTTCAGGGTGATTCTACACTGATTTATGAGTCCAAATCAAGCTTCTTACATCGTGATTCATTCTAGTTTTATTAGAATCAAGAAGAAATTACCAAATCTCCAAATAGGTCAAACTGGAATAACTTCGGTAAAAAAGTGGATTAACATCTTCATCATAACTCCTATGATATTGATTCAACTTCGGGTGATTATCCACTGATTTATGAGTCCAAATAAAACTTCTTAAATCTTGATTCATTCTTGTTTGATTAGAATGAAGAAGAAATTGTCAAATCTCTAAACAGGGTAAACTGGAGTCACTTCGGTTAAAAGTGGGATAACTTCTTCATCATAACTCCTATGATCTTGATTCAAATTCAGGGTTATTCTAAACTGATTTATAAGTCTGAATCAAGCTTTTTACATCGTGATTCATTCTGGTTTTATTAGTATCAAGAAGAAATTGCAAACTCTCCAAACAGGGCAAACTGAATTCACTTCGGTTAAAAGTGGGATAACTTCTTCATCATAACTCCTATGATCTTGATTCAACTTCAGGGTTGTTCTAAAATTATTTATGAGTCCAAATCAAGCTTCTTACATCGTGATTCGTTCTGGTTTTATTAGTATCAAGAAGAAATTGCCAACTCTCCAAACATGGTAAACTGGAATCAATTCGGTTAGAAGTGGGATAACTTCTTCATCATAACTCCCATGATCTTGATTCAACTTCAGGGTAATTCTACACTGATTTATGAGTCAAAATCAAGCTTCTTACATCGTGATTCATTCTGGTTTTATTAGTATCAAGAAGAAATTGCTAAATCTCCAAACAGGGTAAACTGGATTCACTTCGGTTAAAAGCGGGATAACTTCTTCATCATAACTCCTATGATATTGATTAAAATTCAGGGTGATTATCCACTGATTTATGAGTCCAAATAAAGCTTCTTACATTTTGATTCATTATGGTTTATTTAGAATCAAGAAGAAATTGCCAACTCTCCAAACATGGCAAACTGGAATCACTTCGGTTAAAAGTGGGATAACTTCTTCACATAACTCCTATGATCTTGATTCAACTTCAGGGTGATTCTACACTGATATATGAGTCCAAATCAAGCTTCTTACATCGTGATTCATTCTATTTTTATTAGTATCAAGAAGAAATTGCCAAATCTCCCAATAGGGCAAACTGGAATCACTTCGTTTAAAAGTGGGATAACTTTTTCATCATAACTCCAATGATATTGATTCAACTTCAGGATGATTCTAAACTGATTTATGAGTCCAAATCAAGGTTCTTACATCTTGATATCTTGATTCATTCTGGTTTGATTAAAATCAAGAAGAAATTGCCAAATCTCCAAACAGGGTAAACTGGAATCACTTCGGTTAAAAGTGGGATAACTTCTTCATCATAACTCCTATGATATTGATTCATGTTCAGGGTGATTATCCACTGATTTATGAGTCCAAATCAAGATTCTTACATCTTGATTCATTATTGTTTGATTTGAATCAAGAAGAAATTGCAAACTCTCCAAACAGGGCATACTGAAATCACTTCGGTTAAAAGTGGGATAACTTCTTCATCATAACTCCTATGATATTGATTCAACTTCAGGGTGATTATCCACTGATTTATGAGTCCAAATCAAGATTCTTACTGCTTGATTCGTTATGGTTTGATTAGAATCAAGAAGAAATTGCAAACTCTCCAAACAGGGTAAACTGAAATCACTTCGGTTAAAAGTGGGATAACTTCTTCATCATAACTCCTATGATCTTGATTCAACTTCAGGGTGATTCTATTCTGATTAATGAGTACAAATCAAGCTTCTTACATCGTGATTCATTCTGGTATTATTAGTATCAAGAATAAATTGCCAAATCTCCAAACAGGACAAACTGGAATCACTTCGGTTAAAAGTGGGATAACTTCTTCACCATAAATCCTATGATCTTGATTCAACTTCAGGGTGATTCTACACTGATTTAGGAGTCCAAATCAAGCATCTTACATCGTGATTCATTCTGGTTTGACTAGAATCAAGAAGAAATTGCCAAATCTCCAAACAAGGTAAATTGGAATCACTTCGGTTAAAAGTGGAATAACTTCTTCATCATAACTCCTATGATATTGATTCAAATTCAGGGTGATTCTACACTGATTAATGAGTCCAAATCAAGCTTCTTACATCGTGATTCATTCTGGTTTTATTAGTATCAAGAATAAATTGCCAAATCTCCAAACATGAAACTAGAATCACTTTGGTTAAAAGTGGGATAACTTCTTCATCATAAGTCCAATGATATTGATTCGACTTCAGGATGAATCTGCACTGATTAATGAGTACAAATCAAGCTTCTTACATCTTTATTCATTCTAGTTTTGATTAGAATCAAGAAGAAATTGGCAAATCTCTAAACAAGGTAAACTGGAATCACTTTGGTTAAAAGTGGGATAACTTCTTCATCATAACTCCTATGATCTTGATTCAACTTCATGGTGATTCTAAACTTATTTATGAGTCCAAATTAAGCTTCTTACATCGTGATTCATTCTGGTTTTATAAGTATCAAGAAGAAATTGCCAAATCTCCAAATAGGGTAAACTGGATTCACTTCGGTTAAAAGTGGGATAACTTCTTCATCATAACTCCTATGATATTGATTCAACTTCAGGGTGATTCTCCACTGATTTATGAGTCCAAATAAAGCTTCTTACATCTTGACTCATTATGGTTTATTTAGAATCAAGAAGAAATTGCCAACTCTCCAAACATGGCAAACTGGAATCACTTCGGTTAAAAGAGGGATAACTTCTTCAGCATAACTCCTATGATCTTGATTCAACTTCAGGGTGATTCTACACTGATATATGAGTCAAAATCAAGATTCTTACATCATGATTCATTCTATTTTTTTTAGTATCAAGAAGAAATTGCCAAATCTCCCTATAGGGCAAACTGGAATCACTTCGGTTAAAAGTGGGATAATTTTTTCATCATAACTCCAATGATATTGATTCAACTTCAGGATGATTCTATACTTATTTATGAGTCCAAATAAAGGTTCTTACATCTTGATATCTTGATTCATTCTGGTTTGATTAGAATCAAGAAGAAATTGCCAAATATCCAAACAGGATAAACTGGAATCACTTCGGTTAAAAGTGGGATAACTTCTTCACCATAAATACTATGATCTTGATTCAACTTCAGGGTGATTCTACACTGATTTAGGAGTCCAAATTAAGCATCTTACATCGTGATTCATTCTGGTTTGATTAGAATCAAGAAGAAATTGTCAAATCTCTAAACAAGGTAAATTGGAATCACTTCGGTTAAAAGTGGAATAACTTCTTCATCATAACTCCTATGATATTGATTCAAATTCAGGGTGATTCTACACTGATTAATGAGTCCAAATAAAGCTTCTTACATCGTGATTCATTCTGGTTTTATTAGTATCAAGAATAAATTGCCAAATCTCCAAACAGGAAACTAGAATCACTTCGGTTAAAAGTGGGATAACTTCTTCATCATAAGTCCAATGATATTGATTCGACTTCAGGATGAATCTGCACTGATTTATGAGTCCAAATCAAGCTTCTTACATCTTTATTCATTCTAGTTTTGATTAGAATCAAGAAGAAATTGGCAAATCTCTAAACAAGGTAAACTGGAATCACTTCGGTTAAAAGTGGGATAACTTCTTCATCGTAAGTCCAATGATATTGATTCGACTTCAGTATGAATCTGCACTGATTTATGAGTTTAAATCAAGCTTCTTAAATCGTGATTCATTCTATTTTTATTAGTATCAAGAAGAAATTGTCAAATCTCCCTATAGGGCAAACTTTAATCACTTCGGTTAAAAGTGGGATAACTTCTTCATCATAACTTCAATTATATTGATTCAACTTCAGGATGATTCTACACTGATTTATGAGTCCAAATCAAGGTTCTTACATCTTGATATCTTGATTCATTCTGGTTTGATTTGAATCACGAAGAAATGGCCAAATCTCCAAACAGGGTAAACTGGAATCACTTCTGTTAAAAGTGGGATAACTTCTTCATCATAACTCCTATGATATTGATTCAACTTCAGGGTGATTTTACACTGATTTATGAGTACAAATCAAGCTTCTTACATCGTGATTCATTCTGGTTTGATTAGAATCAAGAAGAAATTGCCAAATCTCCAAACAGGGTAAACTGGAATCACTTCGGTTAAAAGTGGGATAACTTCTTCATCATAACTCCTATGATTTTGATTCAAATTCAGGGTGATTCTACACTGATTTATGAGTCCAAATAAAGCTTCTTACATCGTGATTCATTCTGGTTTTATTAGTATCAAGAAGAAATTGCCAAATCTTAAAACAGGGCAAACTGGGATCACTTCGGTTAAAAGTGGGATTACTTCTTCATCATAACTCCAATGATATTGATTCAACTTCAGGATGATTCTACACTGATTTATGAGTCCAAATCAAGCTTCTTACATCTTGATTCATTCTGGTTTGATTAGAATCAAGAAGAATATGCCAAATCTCCAAACAGGGTAAACTAGAGTCACTTCAGTTAAAAGTGGGATAACTTCTTCATCATAACTCCTATGATATTGATTCAACTTCAGGGTGATTATACACTGATTTATGAGTCCATATCAAGATTCTTACATCTTGATTCATTATGGTTTGATTAGAATCAAGAAGAAATTGCAAACTCTCCAAACAGGGCAAACTGAAATCACTTCGGTTAAAAGTGGGATAACTTCTTCATCATAACTCCTATGATCTTGATTCAACTTCAGGGTGATTCTACACTGATTAATGAGTACAAATCAAGCTTCTTACATCGTGATTCATTCTGGTTTTATTAGTATCAAGAAGAAATTGCCAACTCTCCAAACATGGTAAACTGGAATCACTTCGATTAAAAGTGGGATTACTTCTTCATCATAACTCCCATGATCTTTATTCAACTTCAGGGTAATTCTACACTGATTTATGAGTCAAATCAAAGCTTCTTACATCGTGATTCATTCTGGTTTTATTAGTATCAAAATAAATTGCCAAATCTCCAACAGGGTAAACTGGATTCACTTCGGTTAAAGTGGGATAACTTCTTCATCATAACTCCATATGATATTGATTCAACTTCAGGTGATTATTCACTAATTTATGGTCCAAATCAAGATTCTTACATCTTGATTCATTATGGTTTGATTAGAAATCAAGAAGAATTGCAAACTCTCAAACAGGGCAAACTGAATCACTTCGGTTAAAGTGGGATAACTTCTTCATCATAACTCCTATGATCTTGATTCAACTTCCAGGGTGGATGTGTACACTGATTATGAGTCCAAATCAAGCTTCTTACATCGTGATTCATTCTGGTTTGATTAGAATCAAGAAGAAATTGTCAAATCTCTAAACAAGGTAAATTGGAATCACTTCGGTTAAAAGTAGAATAACTTCTTCATCATAACTCCTATGATATTGATTCAAATTCAGGGTGATTCTACCACTGATTAATGAGTCCAAATAAGCTTCTTACATCGTGATTCCATTCTGGTTTTATTAGTAGTCAAGAATAAATTGCCAAATCTCCAAACAGGAAACTAGAATCACTTCGGTTAAAAGTGGGATAACTTCTTCATCATAAGTCCCAATGATATTGATTCGACTTCAGGATGAATCTGCACTGATTTATGAGTCCAAATCAAGCTTCTTACAATTTTTATTCATTCTAAGTTTTGATTAGAATCAAGAAGAAATTGGCAAATCTCTAAACAAGGTAAACTGGAATCACTCTCGGTTAAAAGTGGGATAACTTCTTCATCATAACTCCTATGATCTTGATTCAACTTCAGGGTGATTCTAAACTTATTATGAGTCCAAATCAAGCTTCTTACATCGTGGGATTCATTCTGCGTTTATTAGTATCAAAGAAATTTGCCAACTCTCCAAACTGGGATCACTTCGCCGTTAAAAGTGGGATTACTTCTTCCATCATAACTTCGCAATGATATTTGATTCAACTTCAGGATGATTCTACCTGATTTATGAGGTCCAATCAAGCCTTCTTACATCTTGATTCATTCTGGTTGATTAGAATCAAGAAGAAATTGCCAATCTCCAACAGAGGCTAAACTGGAGTCACTTCAGTTAAAAGGTGGGTAACTTCTTCATCATAACTCCTATGATATTGATTCAACTTCAGGCGTGTATAATCTACCTGATTTATGGAGGTTCCAAATCAAGATTCTTACATCTTGATTCATTATGATTTGATTAGAACAAGAAGAAATTGCAAACTCTCCCAACAGGGCAACAGAATTAACTTCGGTTAACAAGTGGGATAACTCATTCCATCATAACTCCTATGATATTGCTTCAACTTCAGGGTGATTATCACTGATTTATGAGTCCAAATCAATATTCTTACAGCTTGATTCGTTATGGTTTGATTAGAATCAAGACGAAATTGCAAACTCTCCAAACAGGGTAAACTGAAATCACTTCGGTTAAAAGTGGGATAACTTCTTCATCATAACTCATATGATCTTGATTCAACTTCAGGGTGATTCTATACTGATTAATGAGTAAATCAAGCTTCTTACATCTGATTCATTCTGGTATTATTAGTATCAAGAATAAATTGCAAATCTCCAAACAGGACAAACTTGGAATCACTTCGGTTAAAAGTGGGATAACTTCTTCACCATAAATCCTATGATCTTGATTCAACTTCAGGTGATCCTACACTGATTAATGGAGTCCAAATCAAGCATCCTTACATCGTGATTCATTCTGGTTTGATTAGAATCAAGAAGAAATTGTCAAATCTCTAAACAAGGTAAATTGGAATCACTTCGGTTAAAAGTGGAATAACTTCTTCATCATAACTCCTATGATATTGATTCAAATTCAGGGTGATTCTACACTGATTAATGAGTCCAAATAAAGCTTCTTACATCGTGATTCATTCTGGTTTTATTAGTATCAAGAATAAATTGCCAAATCTCCAAACAGGAAACTAGAATCACTTCGGTTAAAAGTGGGATAACTTCTTCATGATAAGTCCAATGATATTGATTCGACTTCAGGATGAATCTGCACTGATTTATGAGTCCAAATCAAGCTTCTTAC
>CAJHQQ010001575.1:0-91145 GCA_905132885.1 Moricandia moricandioides
AAAATGTGAGAGAGCAAAGTGTGTGATTCTTGTGTGCCATCATGCCATGGGGAAATAGAAGCGTGACATCGCTGGCTGCTGAATTCAATCTAGAGCTGTAAAAGACAAAGCTTCAGAAGAGCAGTTATGATTTGAAGAGGTATGCCTTTTGCAGTCATATCTTTGGATTCTAGAGTCGGTCTCCTCTACTACAATATCACACAGTACGATTCAATCCTATCCTAGAGATTCAAGAGGGCACACTATCTTCTCTGTGTGAGAGATACACAAGTACAACGACTCCAACTTCTACCACAAGTCATGGGACCGAAGCCGAAGTAAATCTAAGTTGCTACGTCTGAGGTAATTTTTGGTCTATTTTATATTTATAAAACTAATGCTTATGGATCCATTTTGTGGCGTAGTTGAAGGTCAACTTGCGTTTTTGCTCAATACCACCCATGATCTGAAGACTGTTTGATAGATGGAAGACGAAGATGATGAAGATCTAGATGAGTGATCAATTTGTCAAAAAGGATATAGAATCAAAGCTGAGATTGGAGTAATAGATGTATAGATTGCTGTTGATGGTCATCATTGAAGATAGCCAGAAGATCTAAATCTTTTTAGCGATGTCGAGCTAGGCACTTAGCATCTTCATTCAACAATGAGAATCTTTAGTGTTTCGAAGCACTTAAACAATGAGCGCGACACAGATGAGAAGAGAGATCTATCAAGAGCCATGAGCGACCCACGCACTCCTCTATTCTATGAGAAACAGAGAACAACCACTTCAAACTTCCTAGTGTATCAGAGTTGCGAAAGAAAAAATACATGATACAATATCGAATATATAAGATTTAACAATATTGACACAACAAATACCTAACTTTAAGTTGTCCAATGTAAGAATTTTGATAAAGCCAAAATATATTTTTGAACGATCAATGAAAAATGTGTTAGTTAAATATATACGACACACACAATTATCACTTCATATGCGCTATTTCATCTATGTTTCAGTCATTTTTAAGGTAGATCGTGTGTACATTTTTACATGATATTGCATTCTTGGTGTATGTTTACTTGATCTCTCTACATTTTCTTCTTTTGAATCATATAGGCTGAGACAGAAAGGTATATTGCTCATCTCTCATTTTAGCCTTAGTTTAGGAAAGCTTTGTTACAAGTTTCATGATAGCCGTCCTGATAATTATTTTTTATTTCTATTCTTGCTAGTCTTGACCACAGAAGCGCATTGTATGAAGAAGCCTTTCCAAATCAAATCAATGCAGTATGAAATCAAACTCGAGGATTCTACATTGATTTGGTTAATGTACAGAAATGAACAGATTTCCTACTTTTCCTAACATTTTTCATCAGAATCATCCTATTTACTCAAAACACATCCCTCTAACTAACTCTTTGTTTTCCATCCAATATAGATTTAATCCACAAAACAAACAAAGGATAGTCAACTTTTAACCTGGCTTTATACAAGTAACGTATCATTTTTTTCTTTTAATTTATGAAGGCATTGTAACGTCTCAGGAAATATTTTAACTGGGGTTTGTTTTTTAAACATGAAATTTTTTTTCTTTGTTTTTTTGTTTTTTTTTTTTTTTTTTTTCTTTTTTTTTTTTTTTTTTTTTTTTTTTTTGCGATATTAACCATTTTTTTTTTCATTTTTTATATTTGCAGCGGTGCCGAGACTAGAGAATGTAACAATACTTCCAAAAACATATGTAAAGCAAATTAAAAAAGAAGACAAAGAAGGATGTATACTTACTTTGCTCTCATTCTGTTATGTTTTTAATTTAATATCAACAAAGATCATATGACTGGATGTACAGAGATTTACATCTCCACAGACTGAAGAAAGAGAGTGTCCACTCTACTCGAAATCGGTGCAGATGTGGATGTGCATCAGAAGTTGATACTAATAGTCAAATCTTGTATCCAGGAACCTCTAGTGACTTAAGTAGATTGTCAGTGTAGGATGGGTGTAGGAAGGTAGACAGTTGCACGCTAGAACCAGTACGACCAAAAATAATCCCAAAGAGATTTGAAGCAGTTAACCATCAACAGAATACGATCCTAAACACCAGAACTGGAACAACAAAGGTTTTTGATTGGTAGCTTTGCGTGGAAGGTTTCACAACGGGGCATGGAGTGCAATTGGAAAAAGTCAAATCATATGTATTTTAACGTATTGGCACAATTTTCCTGTTTAATCTTCAAGCGTTCATATGAGAAACAATTAGTGTTCAAACATCAAAATTTGTGCATACCACTAAGGAATTGGGTATGAGTGGGGTTTGGAAGATGCAGAAGACGTAAAAAATAATCTTAAAATAATTCTAATGTATATGCAAGTGAATGTTTGATATATCTGTTTTTTTCTTTTCAATGGAATCTGGTTACTTCTAAAGGATTATCCCCAGGATCACAAAAGTCAAAGCTCCAAGTTACAAACACAGATCTGAGACAAGGTAATGGAAACTTTGACATCGATTTTTAGGCTGGGCTTTCATCGAATATAAAAAACACTCCTAAAATTTTGTACTTCCACATTACTATTTTGTGTTGTGTGATGAAGGGGAGGCTGTTGAAAGTAAGAAAAGGCGAGAACAAATCTTTACCAGAAGATAATCCTCATTATCTAAGGCATAAATGTAGAACATCAAGCGACCTAAAAACCTTCTATGACCAGTAACACTGAGTTATCCTTCCTCTTGATCCATTAAGACTCCTGAAATTCTCTAGTTTACAGGTTTTCAATATTGGATTGAACGGATGTCGAGAATTAATGAATAAGTAAGCAAGTTTCCACCTGGTATTGCAAATTAGTTTATTATTTGTTATATGAGGTGAGTATATCTTATAGTCATTATGTTATATCTACTTATACAAGACCAACGCTAATAAATGGCGTTGCAAAAAAAGGAGGAGTTTCTTTTGATAACCATGGAAGATCCAGAACAAAGATTTATGAAGCAAGCGGTAACCACTGATATATAATAATCATATCTGATAATATTTTTAATGAACAATTTTCTTGATGTTGTTCTATCCTGGCAGCACAAATAATAGACTGAGCTTTGCATGCTAAATTGCAGAAGATTCTGAGCAATATCTTGGTTCAACAGAAAAAATATAGCTCTTCATATGTTGCTTTGACTACCAGTCATATTCTTTTAATTCTGTTGCTACAGTTCTGAGTCTACAAGAAACCCACGAAAGAAGACAAAAGATATTATGTGGTTGGGAAAGAGTGGTGAGAGGAGAAAACTGATACAGAATGACATGGGGAAAAAGATAGTGTAAGCAATCATCTTATCGCTTATAATCTTAGGAGCAAAAAGATAGACGTTGGAAATTGATGGTGACGATTGATGAATAAAAGATCACATACTATTATTGCTGTGCGGACCAAAGCTACAACTTCGATGTTTTCACAGCAGAACTCAGCTGGCAGGTACACTAGTGATACTATGGTTTATAAATTATGTCAATCTGAAATGATAGATAACCACAAATGACATAATTTCTGTATTTCAACAGAGTGGCGTTCGGCATTGATGTTGGAAGCTGCATATGAAGGGAAGACCGTTCCTCGGCAACTGAAGGCGTTCTGTTCCATTTGAAGTTGAGAAGAGCAAAAACTGGTGAACTACGTCAGCGTTAGCAGTTAACACGCGTCTGGTCTAATTTGTATGTCAAGATTGCTTAGAATGCCACCTCTACTGGATCTTAGAAAGACACATGTCAAATGAGAATTAATGAGTGACACTAGCACTGGACTGTGAGAAGCAAGCTGACTGTCGAACTCTTCACGAGCAATCTTTATTCGACTCAAGGTTTCAAAGAAGCTTAAACTGAGTGAACATCGTGAGAGACTCGTTTTTTGTTATCGCTAGATATATTGGTATTTTGAAGTTTTTCCTACAAATGACGTTGTAATAAGAATGAATGATGAGACAAGTGTAATTTCTTATTCGCTATTAACTACAGACTACACATGAGACCTGTGAGTGAGTATATTATTCAGCATATCATGTAACCAAAGCATAGCAATTCATTCACGGCCTCCTAGGCGACTCTGGTGGAAGGGCTGCATTTTTGAGCATTTTTAGGATGAGGGTTCTTGTGTAAAATATAAAAATGAGTATATTATACAAGCATATTATACAGACTACATACCGGAACATGTGAGTGTGCTACTAATTATTCAGCACTATTCATGGTAACCACAAAGCAATAGCAATTCATTCACCTCTCTCAGTAAACAATGAAATGGTAAAACAAATATACGACACAAAGTTATATGGGCCACCTCAGTCTTTGTTTAAGATATTAGGAAGCAGTTTGTACATTTTCAGATAGCCTTCTTGTGATTATGTTACTTGAATCTCTACACATTTCTCTTTTGTCATATAGGCTGCAACAGCAGACTTGGGCACGTCAAGTTATATCATCTAATGTGATCGGAAATAGAGTAGTAACTGCTCATTCTCATTTAGTAAGTTAGGAAGCGTTTGTACATTTCATGGATAGCCGTCCTGTTTATTTTAGTTTTTCTTGCAGCTTGACCCACAGAGCCATTGTATTGGAATATCGCAGCAGCCTTCCACATCATAAATCAAGACAGATGAAGACACTCGAGATACTACCGGTGTGTATGACAGAGATGATTTCACAAACCATTTCATCAATACCATTACTCAAAGCACCATAAGAGTATATTATACACAAGCACACAACATGAAGAGTAGTAAAAAACCATATACACAACTAAGCGCAGCCACAAACCAACATTCACACAAACTACACAAGAACATATGAGTAATGATCCTATTCACACCATCTTCAGGGTAATCAAAGCAATAGAAATTCATCAGTCCTCTAGGCAACTGCTTGAGTGTGAAAAGCTAGTGTTCCATCTTCCAACAAGCACGCATCGCAGATGGCTCCGGTTTGTACCACTCATCCACGGCTCCCCATCATAAGTCACTTGACATGGCTAACTATTCATTTCTTCATAATAAACATCAAGTTGAGCCACCCTTTCACACATAAGTGGGGCAGTCTGTTGAGTACAAGAATTCTTGAAGAGGCTTGACCTTACGACTTTTGCCACTGCATCGAACAAATTCCCTAGAGAGCTGAACAAAGCTACATTGAAAACGCATAGCCAGGGAACATGATCCTGTTAGATGAGCATAGGTGTAGAGCCAACGAAATCATAACCTCGACAGCAGCAAGTTGATCTTGACATCCCTCTCTATCTTATCCAGCCGGAAGAAATCGCAAGCACGCATACATGAACAGAGACCAGAAGGGTGTTTACCAAGTGATTACAAGCACGATGGAACTACTTTACTTATGTAATGTTTTGCCAGCCATATTCATGGTGAAAGAGACCACACTCCTTAAGAAACTCCGTTTGAACCAGATTTTGCATCGAAACAGCAGCACTTCTTTTCATGAATCAAGTCTCTGTATGAATGCATTAGCAGTCTTCCAGTAGAAGGTTTCAAGGATTTTCTTGGAGAATGAATCAAGGATATGTTTGGCCTCCCAACAACAATGGATAAATCTCCGTCACAATTTCTGGAAAAGCCTAGAAGAGAAGTGTTAATAACTACGCCCATTCTTTCTTTTTTTCGTGACTGCAAAATACTGAACAGAGAATAATCGAGCGAAGAAAGACTTAATGAATCCCCAAAATATATAAACCTAGCAAACGAAAGTTGAGCGCCAATGAAAAGAACTTCTTACATAACACCACTTAGTCTATAATCATCTAATAAATAACGAGAAACCATGAAATTGAACCGTTTATATTAAAAAACAAAATATCGACTCCAAGGGGAGTCGAGACCAGGTGGGAGAAGGGAAGTAAGCGAGAAGAGTGAAATATGAGGTTTAGCTCACTAGGCCGAGGAGAATCATCCTTTAGGCATTAAACTTAAATTGCATTAGACGACACCTATCGTCAATATGTTTGTGTGAAAGACATTAAAAAAAGATGATTCATGGGAATTGAAACCAGGGTGGATAAGAAGAGAATAGCCGAGAAGAGTAAATAGCGGTTTACCATCTTAGGCCGGGAGAATCATCTGTTTACGGCATACGAAACTTAATATGTTATTGAAATAATTACTTCTCTTTTCAGGTTTGGGTTTTCCAAAAGAAATAGATTCCCGAAAGAACTTGATACGCATCTTACTGGGTCTCGAGAAAACGAGTCCCTATCGCACACACACTCCTCTTACATAACCTAGGTATTTGTTTCTCAAACGATCCAGAACGCAGACAACGCCTCTAAAACTTAGGGTTTTTTGTTGACTTGCAAACGGCACAAAAAGAGAAAATTTGAGGTTATGTCTTCACTCTTATTCGAACTGACAAAATTATGAGGTGAGTGCTCTATTTTATTATTAACGTCTATGTTAGTTTTGTTGCTATTTAGGTTAGACTTTTTCGGAATCCAACAGTTTTGTCTGCTCTTCTCCTTGTTTGTTTTAAGAATAATCTGTTCTATTTAGGGGAAGGACTTCAATAACAAATTGTGAAACTATGCTGGCACTTAGATCTCCTATCTCTAAATTGCTTACACCATTGGGGTTTCTGAGCCAAACCTAACCAGTGGCGAAAACCAGACATTCAACAATATTTACATCGACGACAATCAAAAGAATAATTTCTCAAAATACGATTAGTTCTCTAGACAATCAGGGAATCTTTTATGGTCCGCTGTGTTAAAGTTGAGCGAGAGGCATCTCAACTTAATCGTAGATCCTAACGTTTTCCTCAGCGAAGCTGCATCACAGTGAATGAAAATGAAATTTGTGCTTACATTTTGGGGGGCAGCCATTGAGATTCTCTATCAGAGAATTTATTTGATTCCACTGGTCTTAAGTGTACTGAAAAGAAGAGGTACAACAAGTCAATACCGACGGGATAAGGAAGCAAATGGAATCTTTAATACGAAGGTGGTAATCACATCATAAAGTATTTATTAAAACAGTTAATTGGGACACCATAAGAACTCTTCGGATGAAGATTCGCTCTTTCAATTGCTCCTGCTTATTGAGAGCATATTGTTGCAAGGAGAAAAACTACATGAGTCCCTTTGCAAAATTTCATAAAGTCCGAATGTTAATTGTATTTTGGACTATATCCCATGGTGGAAGAGACGCTTTACCGTGCTGCTTAATCGATTTAAAATATGCTGTAGAATCAAACCTTGAGAAGAAAAATTGATTTGCAAGGATTCACTTAGCTATTGTCACCTGTGGATACTAAGTCAGTTCTTTGCTACAATCGGTAATAACGTAAGGAACTGTTCCTTTTCTCGAGTTCAGAGTGCTTTCCAGACACTACCATCTTATGTGAGAAATACACATTCACATAAATCCATGCTATTTCACAGGCTTCTTGGCCTATGTATCTGCAAAGTGAATGTAAGTTGCTATTATCTTGGGGGTAATTGGTTATTTTAGGTTTTTAAAAAAACAATGCAATACCAAATATTCTCTTTTTGTTGTTGTTGTAAGCTGGAGTCACATGATTTGCTCCTAATTCGGCATGATCCTGGAAGAAATGTTCCAATGTAGATGAGAATTGATGCAATCTGGATCACGAATGGCAGATTTTATCCAAGAAAGGATATAGGTTTAACAATTGAAATTGGGAGAAATAGATCATTGCCTTTATTGCTGGCTCGCTGAAGAAATAGCCCAGAAATCTTAATGTTATTTATGGAAATGATGGAGATTGGTTTCCCCCCGCCCCCCCCAAAGCATACCTTATTCAATGAAGAGTCCTGTAATAACAAAGCTTATGAGAGATAACGAGATGATGCAATAAATTTACGATGAATCATGAAACTTCTCAGATTGCTTTCGATGGAAAATAGAACAACAAAAGAACTTAAAAATTCGCGTGTCAATAATTCAGAGAAAAAACGGTATATGGCCCTCTGTTCTTGTTTACTTTATCTACTTGTGATATTATATTACATATTACAGTGATTCTTAATGAATATTTTTATATTTGCATGAATTGAACGACAAGACCAAGTAGAGTCACCTCAACTCACGGTGAAGGCAATCAAAACATGAAATCTATCCAAACAATGATCTGGCAAATGATGTAAGTTTTAATTTTGAGAACTTTGAAGTTGAAATCTATAGATATCCAATACGATTACATGATATTTTGGCTCAGGAGTGGTGATAGCACGCCTATGACTAGAGGTACATATTCATCAAGACACTATCGAAGACATCAAGAGTACTCCTCCGATGACAGCCCTCTGAGTCAGACATATGTTCCTCTAGATATTGTCACGAACAGTAGAAGGTACGATCTTATGTAGATTTTTTTTAGTGTTTTATAGTAGTTTAGTGAGCTTCCTGAAATTAAAAGTGAAGTGTATTTAAAGGAAGATAAAACAATTGATATCAAATGATTACATGATATTTTGGCTCAGGATGTGATAGAGCTATGACTGAGGTCATATTACAAACATATCGAAGACGACAAGAAGTTACTCCGAGACAGCATTGAAGTCAAGACAATTACTATAAGATTTGCAGAGGAACAGAGAAGGTCGTCTCTGTAGATTTATGTTAGTTTTGATAGTAAGTTTTGTGAGTATTCTCTGTACATATTCGGGATTGCCTTCCTGAATTAAAGGTGAAGTGTATTTAGGAAGAAAAAATATTGATATCCAAATGATTAACATGATATTTTGGCTCAGGATGTGATAGAGCCTATGACTGAGGTCATATTAACAAACATATCGAAGACACAGAAGTTACTCCGAGACAGCCTCTGAGTCAGACAATTCCTATAGATTTGTCAGGAACAGAGAAGGTACGTCTTGTAGATTTTTTTAGTTTTGATAGTAGTTTAGTGAGCTTCTGTACATATTCGGGATTGTCTTCCTGAAATTAAAGGTGAAGTGTATTTAGGAAGAAAAACAATTGATATCCAAATGATTACATGATATTTTTTTTAAATTAAAGTTCAAATGTATTGTTTTCATATATTTTTTTTCCTCAGGGTGTGATGAGCCTATGTCTGAGGTCAGTTCGATAAACATATCCAAGATACCAGCTGTTACTCCCATTCCAATAGATTTTTCAGAAACAGAGAAGGTATGTCTTGTAGTTTTACAAGGTATAATAATATGTAACCACTATCATACACTGATGTACGTGAACCCAAATCATCAGTCTGAAGAAAACAAAGTGCAACACCTCTTTGAAGTTGGTGCAAATGTTGAAATTGCATCTGAGATAACACTATTAGTCGAGTATGGTACCCAAGAAATGTAGTCCAAAACGCATCTGGTTGATGGGGTTGAGAAACTAATGGTTGAGTACTCAACAATTTTTTTGGACAAAGAGAAACGGCTCAAAAGAGTTAAGAGAGTGTATCCATTGAGAGAATCAGGCCTCGACCACAAAATAATGAAGAAGAAATGAAAGATTTTGACCTGTTGGATAACGTGGAAGCGTATCACAATGATGCCTGGTGCAGTGGAGAAGTCAGAATCATTTGGATTGATAACAAATATTCTGTCAAGCTCAATTGTTCGCAGGAAATAATTCAGTTCGAAGCTTGTAACTTGCGTATCCACAAGGAATGGGTAGATGGAGGTTGGAAGCTAGCAAAAGACGTAAAGGTATGAAAAATCTTTGTACATCATATTTGGAATGGTTTCATGAATAAAGAGATAGCCTTCCTAAATTATTAATCTTCCAACATTATATACTTTCTGTTTGTTTGCTTGAAGGGGATGGCTGTTATTGGTGATAAAACGAATAGACAAATAGTAGACAATCTTGCTTTCCTACAAAGAAGTGAGCCAAAACGACCTAGAAATCCTCCTTTACCTGTAACACCTGAGGTTATTTTCCCAATTGACCCATTCGTGACTTTAAAAACTCATCAGTTTTCAAGGTTTCAATATTGGATGTCATTAAGAGGAATTCATGAAATGTAAGCATGTTTCTCTGTTTGTTTATATATTCTTAATATATTTATAAAATTTTTAACTGATACACCAATCTTTTTCTCAACTACAGCCCACTCTATATCAATGGAAGAAAAAAACCGAAAGAGTTCTTTCAATTCATGGAAAATCCAAACAGAAGTTTCTTCGAAGAGGTAATTTATTAATGGAAAATATGCTTTGTGTCTTTAATTATGCTTTGACAATGAAATTTTACTTCTCACAGGAAATAGAAGTTGTGTTTGCAATGCTAAATTGTAGGAGAATTGAGCAAGCTAGTAGGTTCAATGACAAAAACCTTCCAAAAGCTTGCTTTTTACCTCTAACATTCTTCTATTCGTTGGAAATCAAGTATGACTGCTTCAAGAAGCCACCTATCAAAGGAAAAAAGAAATTTGATGATTATCAAAGAGAAATTGTGAGAGGGGAAAGACTTCCAAAAATGAAATGGATGGAAGATGTCGAGATTGTTTATGGTGCTACTCGTGGGAAAAAGAGCTGTCACTGGATTGGGATGGAGATACACCTGACGAACAAAACAATCACACTATTTCATTCTTCTCATCCAACGGAAGATATAAATATTAATTTTCCTCAAATCAAAAAGCTAGCAGGTAAAAACTCTTACTTTTTAATTAATTTTCTTTATAGGTTAGTGTATAACATAAGTAACATAATTTTTGTATTTCACAGAGTTGATTCCCTGCCCTGATTTTAGAATCTTTAGGTGAAGAAATTGTTGGAAAGGACATCCTTCCATTTCATGTTGACAAGGCAGAAGGCACTCCAGAGACAAAAATTCATTTCAACACTGGTCTCTTTGTTGTCAAGATGCTAGAATGCCAGTCAATGAGATTGAAGAACATGACCAGTATAAATGATAACAATGCGATGGACTTGAGGAGCAAACTAGCTTGTGAGATATTCGAACAGTTTGTGGGAAATGATTTCAAGGAAGCTTAAAAGAGTAAACATTTTAGACTCGTTTTATGTGTAGCTTAAACTATGTTTTTGAACTTTGTTTCATATGGATGAATCTTGTCAAGGAGAAGAAATGTTCCTAAAAAAATTGTAATAAAACATAAGTTTTAGGATAGCATTTTTCGTTTTCAGGATGGGTTTCACTAGTGTTCATTTTTCGTTTTCAGGTTTGGTTTCATTATTCTTCATTTTTCGTCTTCAGTTTGGTTTTTGTATGATAGTGTTTGTCATGTTTGGGGTGGGCTTCCTGAACGAAACATATATGTCTGTTTGTGCATATCACCTAATCATCAATTTAATCACACCTAGAAATAGTTCATATAAACAATTAAAATGAAAGAAAGGGGCATGACCTTATAGTATTTAAATGACACTGTAGAAAATTATTCATAACACAACCCAATTGAAATAAAGAATAGAGATATGGGCTTAGTGTTGTTTTCTTATTACAGATACATAAAACGCAAAACTTCATCATATAGCAGTCTTGCATGTGGTCTTGTTGTGCCCTCCTATGCCACATCTACTGCATCTGTGTGATTGGGATTTAGAACCAGGAACACCAAATTCACCAACTGATCTACGTCGTTTTGTAGGAGGCCTTCCACTGCTTTTTTTAGTCATTGGTGGTGGACATGAATAATCAGCAAGATTTTCAGGATAGGAACACGTAGATAAATCTCCACAAGGATGTATGCTCTCAGCATAAGCTTTAGCCCATGTTTCTGTAGAGTGAGCAACATCGACATACTTGTTTTCATCTCTTTTAGAAAGCTTAGCTGCAGCCATTGCATGGATGCAGGGAATCCTGTCAATGTTGAAAACATTGCAAGTGCAGTGCTTATTCTCCAGATGGACAACATACTTATTAGTGTCTTCTATTACCTCAAACTCACATCGATCAACTTGGTAAACATTAAAATGCATTGCATCGCCAAGCCTGGATACCAACTTTTTAACTACTTTTGGTGTAACTGTATGTCGATGTTTTGCAGCAGCTTCACGTCGCTCAAGAAACCAAGTTGTGAGTGTCAATCTAATCGTCTCAAGTACAGAGATAATTGGTAACTCACGAGGAACTTTCAACAAAGAATTAAATGACTCAGCAATGTTTGTGGTCATAATATTGTACCTGTTTAAAGGCGCAAAGCATCTTGCCCACTTACTAAAATCAGAATCTTCCAAATACTTAGCCAACTCAGGACTTCCATTCTTTATGTCACTAAAGATCGCACTAAATTCATGATATGTGTAGGCGTTTGAAGCATTTTCAACCAGAGGTAACAATCCAGTCTTCCCAAATTTTGGTGTGATGTTTCTGATCAAATGGATCCTGCAAACTCCATGGTGGGCCAACGGATAAATATCCTCAAGTGATAAAGCAATGGCATTAGCTCTATCTGATACAAACACAAGATCAGAAGCATCAGGTATCATTTGCCTCAGACCTACGAAGAACCATCTCCAAGCATCTGCATTTTCTGCATCAACAACTGCAAAGGCGAGAGGATATAGATGATAATTCCCATCTTGAGCACAAGCTGACAACAAAGTACCTTTGAATTTCCCCTTTAGGAATGTACCATCTACTGCAATAACTCTTCTCATCAATGAGAAGCCCCTTATCGATGGACCAAAAGCCAAGAAAGTGTACTTGAACTTTCCAGCAGAATCCTTCTCTAGATAAGTTAAAGATCCAGGATTTTTCTCTTGGACTTTGTACAACCACTTTGAGAGATTGTAGTAACTATCTTCAGGAGTGCCTCTAACTAAAGTCTGAGCTACTTCTTTCACTCTCCAGGCTTGTTTATAGTTTATATGAACCCCATGTTGTATCCTTACTTGTTCAATGATCTGCTTAGGTTTAAATCCTTCTTTTTTTTCTCCATAATTACTGCAAACTAAAGATCCCAGCAACTTTGCAGACGCTTGTCTATGGTTGGAATTCCTATGTGTAGTATCACATGTATGCTGATGCACATATTTCTTAACCACGAAAAAATCTGACAAAGGTAGCTTCGTTGCACGCATCCTCCACGAGCAATTGTCACCAACACACCACAATATGACTCTTGATGTGTTAGAGGAGATAGTCTTGTATTCAAATTTCCATTCTAAAGCCCATTTCTTCATACTAAACATTAGCTCATCCTTGCTTTTAAAATAACTATTCACCTGAATATCACCAACTCCTCCAACGATTGGTGAAAGCCCTATATGGACAGGACTAAAATCAGGAATAGCTCTCAACGGAATTGCAGATACAAATTCATCAGAAAGAATCTGCAAAAAGTCGACATGTTTTTGAAGGATTAGTACATATTTAGGAAAGCTATCCTGTACAGTATAAGAAAGAAGAAAATCATACAAAAATAAAAACAAAAAACACAAAAGATATGTGGAAAATATCTACCTGTTGTTCTACATGCACATAATGACCAGAAGATAAATTTCGAATACCATTCAAGAAAACTGAAGGAGCATGTGTATCAGTATTTTCCTGGTTTAAACTACATGAATCACGAAAACCCTGCTGAATCATAAATTTCGACATGTTTTGGAAGGATTAGTACATATTTAGGACCCTATCCTGAAAAGTGTAAGAAAGAAGATAATCAAACAAAAACAACAAGAGATGTGAAAACATTGTACCTGTTGTTCTGCATTCAAATTATGACCAGGGGATAAATTAGGAGGGGCATTTATGAGAACTGAAGAAGCACAAGTATCAGTACTTTGTTGGTTTAAGCTAGACGGATCATGAAAAACCTGCAAAATTTGAGATGTTTTGTAATGATTAATACACATTTAGGACCCTTTAGGAAAAACTATCATCAATAGTCATTAGTTGATATTTTAAAAAAAACAAACCTTTACGCACAAGCGACACGTTCCTTCAAATTCTTTGACATTGCTGATAAAGGTTCTTAATTGGCGATTGTTTCCTATAGCAATAGGGGGACTTCTTCAACAATTCGTTTTAAGTCCAATGAAATTCCATAACTCAAAGATACATCTTTGTCTTGTATGTTGAAATCCTCAGAAATCATCTTCAACAAATCTTCATATTGAAGATTTTCCGATAAATGAAAAAAAGATGCAGTCCTGTTCTTATCCACATTGAATTCCCAATGGAAAGTCTCTTTTGAAATCCACTCTCCACAAACACAATATACTGCAACCATCTTCTAAAACCTATAAAAAAACAAAAACCTATCCTAAAAAGTCTAAGAAAGTAAAATTCATCCTCGTTTTCTTCATCAATCACATTTAATAACACAAAAATTCATCATCAATTCATCAACATTTCATAAAATTTATCAATTTCTATGAGGTACCTTTGATAACGACGACAGATTCAGACGAAAACGATAGATTCCTATTGGAGAAGACGTGATGGAAGACGACGAGGAGAGAACCGGCGAGGAGAGAACCAGCGAGGAGAGAACCGGCGAGGAGAGAACCAGCGAGGAGAGAACCGGCGAGGAGAGAACCGGCGAGGAGAGAACCGGCGAGGAGAGAACCGGCGATGAGAGAACCGCGAATGAGAGAACCGGCGATGAGAGACAGATCTATGGCGTTCGGGCCAAGTCTTTCTTTTCAAAATGGGCCTCGAATTTCCCTTTTTTTTAAAAAAGATATAAAGCCACGGCGACAAAAAAACCTATTTTTGTGACTTTGAGCCTTGAGTGCTAGTTTGGGAAGAAAAACTTGATTTGGTGCTATCTAGGTCATTTTCTCATTATAGTATAATAGAAAAAAGAAAAAAAAAGAAATCTACTACCAGTCAATATTGTACATTGAACACTTAAAGAAAATATCAAATATCTAAAAATCGAATTATAAAAGGGAGATATATATAGGGAGAATTGCCAAGTGTGACTCAAAACTTGGAGTTAAACCCAAAAGAATACTCAAACTTGGGTCAAAGGCAAAAATAACTTAAAAGACTATTGAAATTACAACTATCCCCTTGTGAACAAACAAAACAACGGATTTTTTTTTACGTTTCTAACCCTCGCAAGTCGTCTGTTTAGACGACTTGAAAATAAGTCTTCCAGACGACTTAACTGAAAGTCGTCTGGATAGTTATTTTTAAACATAATTTAAAATTTTTGTAAAAAAAAAATTTTGATAAGTGAAAAATGGGAATTATGTAATTAACATATGTCTTAAGAGATATAAATTAAGATATAACAAATTTCAATTGTTTTCAGCATAGATGAGTGAAAGTAGTGAGTCATGATATTCTTTAGTTTAAGTTTCATCAACAAATGTTGTAGTATTGTATGTGTTCTTAGGGTTAGATTTTGGAAAGTATTAAAACCGTTTTTGAAAAATTTTAAAATTACCTAAGCGTGTTCATTTCTGTGTATAGTAAACACTATTGAAGTATAATTTGATTTTATGACGTGGTAGTTAGTTAATTTAGTCATTTTAGTTTAGGGGTTCATTTTAGGGTCTCGGACGACTTAATATTTAGTCGTCTGTAAACGGACGACTAAATATTAAGTCGTCTGATGTACATTATCCGCCAGATGACTTATTTGTAAGTCGTCTAAACCGGACCAAACCTTAAATTTTACCAATGTACTTTTAAAGCTAACTGGATTATTTACCCAATATATAAGGTGATTTTTTTTGTTCATTTTTAGCAAAATTCAGAAACCCTAACAGTTCTCTCTTAAAGGCGATTTCGAATTCCCACTATTTCCGAACAAACCATCGTTCTCAACGTTGGCTATCTATCTCACTTCATTCTCACCGTTCTCACCGCCGCTTCCTTTAAACACTAGCGCTGCCGCTTCTTCTAAACTCTAGCGCCGCCGCTTCCTCTTAACCTTAGCGCCGCCGCTTCCTCTTAACCCTAGCGCTGCCGCTTCCACTATTTCCGAACAAACTGTCGCCCTCGCCGCCGTGCTCACCAACGTTCTCACCGCCGCTTCCTCTAAACACTAGCGCCGCCGCTTCCACTATTTCCGAACAAACCGTCGCCCTCACCACCGTGCTCACCAACGTTCTCACCGCCGCTTACTGTAAACCCTAGCGTCGTTTAACATAAAACGCTGTCTCTATCAATTTACTCATTCTCACTGTTTCACGTTTATTTTTTCAGATCTATAACCGCAATGACGAGTACTCCTTCTGCGACTAATCAGGTCCGCTTTAAATTTTTCTACTGGAAGACTTGTAATTTAAGTCGTCTGGAAAGTCTTCCAACTGGACGACTTAGTAGACGACTTAAATATAAGTCGTCCAGCAGGAAGACTTTCCAAACGACTTAATTATAAGTCGTCTACTAAGTCCTCCAGTTGAAAGACTTTCCAGACGACTTAATTATAAGTCGTCTACTAAGTCGTCTGGAGTTACAATTAAGGCGTGATTGATTTAGCTTGTGTTCTGACTTCTATGTGAGTTCCTGTGAATGAAAGTTGAAAGCTTTGTTTTGATTTAGCTTGTGTTGTGACTTTTATGTGTGTTCTTGTTAGATTTAGCTTATTTAGCTTATCTCTATTGTTGTCTTTGATTATTTTGCAGACAAAAAGGATGGATATTCCAGAACTCCCCCGTAGGTTATACACATTAGAGGAAGAGCCAGAAGCCCAAAATAGCATTTCGTATCATATGGATAATAGCAAGTTGCATACTGCTCTTGCAACTATAGCAGACGAGCTTTTTGATTTTTTGGCGGGCTTTTCTAATACTACGAAATTTTGGCGGGATTTTCGAGGGAAAAAGCTGAGTCACACTCTCATCTCTTGTCATTCACTCTCCTCCACATATCTCTCATCTCTCAACTTTCTCTATCATCATTTCTCTCCACAAAACCTCTCAATTCCGAAATGGATCTATGGTTGGAGAAACAAGAAAAGAGTGAGATAAAGAAAATGAAGAAACACTACGATATGCTTGGGTACATTGCCGACGCTCAGTATGGAGTTCCAACGGGTTGCCCATGTGGGGGACGAATCGTCGATGAGGTATCTACTAATCCAAAAGATAAGGATTTATGCCCTGGAAAAATGTATTTCACTTGCAGCTCGTTTAAAGTAATTTTTCTTTTTTTTCTCTTAATTGTTTAAAATTAAAAATCGAGATTGGGAAACTGAGTGAAACTATGTCAATCCCGTAGGATGATGGGCTCCATTTCCGTCAACCTTGGGTTATCAGAGTTCAAGAAGAGGTTCATCGCTTAAGAAAGGAGGTGGACGAGATGGCTGCAGAGATTGCTCAGCTAAAGAAGCTTATTCCCCGTGGATGAGATTGCTAGGCTAAAGAAACTTGTTCCCGAGATCTTGCGGGTTGTCTTTGATTTTCGGTTAATTGAAGGCTCAAGAAGAATCTTGTTTGTTAAGACTTATATCTCTATGACATGTTGTGTTAAGACTATGTTTCGATGAAATTTATGCTTGTTTTTCAAGTTTCACTAGTTTTTCGTAGTTATTCTAGGCTCAAAGAAAGACAACAAAAGACAAACAAAAATCACATAAGTTTTAGTACACACCAAAAGCAACATAAGTTTTAGTACTCGTTTTAGTACACACCAACTTCATCATTATCATCAACATCTTCAAACCATTCACCAGCTTCTTCCCTTTTCTCTGAAACCGTTTCCACCTTGTTGCGACTTGATACACAAAGACATACTCTATGCGTTTTGAGTATCTCGACCAAGTTTCGAACTTGTCTATCACTTGTAACATGAATGGGAGGACTGTCTGGAGCCATCATCATTTATGCTGGTAATGAGTAGTTAATCTCCACAGTCACTGTTCTCATGTCCAGGTTATAATCTTCTTGAGCCATTGCAACAAGTTCAACATGTGTTGAATCTTCATTCAATAAAAACAATCTTGCTCCTTTGAGATCATCAACCACAAAATCCCAACGGCAATCTTTCAACAACTATTCTCCATACACTGCATGTAACTGACGAATCATCTACAAATATTCAAAATAAAACACATTAGTAAACATAGAGAAAATGAAGAAGTTCACTAAACATTGCCGCATACGACATAGAAGTAAGTCGTCCAGAAGACTTAAAGGTAAGTCGTCTAAAGAGGTCACTTTTGCAATTGAAAATTAAATGGGACGACTTAATTCTAAGTCGTCCGACTTTGTTTGTTAAAAAAAAAACTCCAGACGACTTATATATAAGTTGTCTACGAAAAACGGGCTAGATTTGCATTTGACCGAATCGTGTCAGATCTTTGACTATTGCTGAACGACTTATAATTCAGTCGTCTCTGGGAAAGTTAAAATTTCAATATTTTATTCAAACCAGACGACTTAAACGTAAGTCGTCCTAGGTTAGTTTTGTAATTAAAAAATAAAACTTGAAATTTAACTTTCTCCAGACGACTTAATTGAAAGTCGTCCAGCCCGACGACTTAATTTAAGGTCGTCCGGGTTAAGCAAGGTTTGACCAGAAAACTGGGGAAAATTTCTGGACGACTTTGCTTTCCCGGACGACTTTAAATTAAGTCTTCTGGCTTGACGACTTTCAATTATGTCGTCTGGTAAAAGTTAAATTTCAAGTTTTATTTTTCAATTACAAAACTAACCTAAGACGACTTAGACGTAAGTCGTATAGTTTAATAAAATATTAAAATTTTAACTTTCCCAGAGACGACTGAATTTTAAGTCGTCCAGAAATAGTCAAAGATCTGACACGATTCGGTCAAATGCAAAACTAGTCCTTTTTCGTAAACAACTTATATATAAGTCGTCTAGAGTTTTTTTTTAACAAACAAAGCCGGACGACTTAGATTAAGTCTTTCGTTTTGACTAGAAGACTTATCAGTAAGTCTTCTACATACAGATGACTTACGAGTAAGTCTTCTACGCGAACAGATCTTGAAAAAAATTCAAATCCGTACCTTAAACTAGGTGAGATGACTTCTTTTGCACACATGGTCTTCTCCAACCACCCAGAACCTCAAACGAAAGCAACCGTAAGTCAAAACGAAAGAAATATGGCTCTGTCAACCATAAAATATTTTGAATCAAAAGCTTGAGTTTTTTGGATGAATATGGAGAGAAGTGAAAGAAATGTTGTTTTTAGTTCATAACAATTGAAACAGAGAGAGTGTAAAGAGATTTACGTGCATTAAAGGGCATTAAAAGCTCCAAACAGGTAGTACAAGGTTGTTGAACTATTCATGGTAGTGGCAATATTGTAAATACTTGAAGATGATGAGGTTGAGATAGTAAAGAAGTCATTTTCGAAAAACCAAAAAAAGAAAATTAATGGCATTTTCGTAGATAAAATGCAGGTGTGGGGTGAAAATCTCAAAAAAAAAATGAGTCAAAAGAAAATGTTAGTTTTCTGTTTGACTCCAAGTTTTGAGTTACTTTTGCAAAAACCCCCATATATATATATATATAAATTTTAAAAGTAAAAACATAAGGTATGGAAGTATCTAAATTATGACTGTTCAGAAAAACAATAAGGAGATGGATATAAATACTATTGGGCATAAAAAATTGTCCAAAAAAAACAAATTTAGGTAAAGATCTAATCCTGGTCAAAAAAAATTCCTTTTTTTGTGAATGTCATACCTAAAATGGTGTTGTAAGAGCATAGTTATTATTGGAAGGTTTCCATCATATCTCACAAACGAAATTTTAAATAAATAAATTATAATTATCTAAGTGGATATTTTTAAATATTGTAAACTCTACCAAAAATTTTCCAAGTATATAAATATAATACTTTAAAATACATTGAAATAAAATTTATCAACCTTTGATTGCTAATAAATTTTACTTTTTCTTTAAGTTATTTGTGAGATATTATAATTGATGACCTCTCAATAACTTTTTAGACTTTTGGAAATCATAGGAGGAATTCTAAATTTTTATTTAAAGATCATAGAGAGGAATTTTGAATAGAATGCCTTTTCTCAAAAAAAAAAAAGAATTTTAAATAGACAGAAAATTAAGTGGGATGTCTTAATTTTGCATAAATATACGTATCATCGTCAATGTTAATTTTGTGAGCGTTGTTGACTGAAGGTTAAAAACTGTTGGTAGACATTGTTTATCACGTTTGTTTGATTTTTTTTTTGTCAACATCAAGTTTGTTTGATTTAAATTGGGCTTCACTTGAGCTCGATAAAAAAGCCCATGTTATTTCTGTTGATCAAACCAACTATTGTATCACCTGCGTATTAACAGAATTGCCACCAGGAAGGACCAAGAAACAGACTTTGAGTCAAGTTCTGCAATGATCTCTGTCTCCCGATTCCTGTCCCCTCAATTCTACGCAACTCAAAGGTTTATCCGACAAAACCCAATCTCAATCTCTCTCTTTAAGTCTATTGATCTTTTTGTTTCAGGAGCGTCGTGAGAATGTCTGCTTCTGCGACTCAAACGGCCGGAGGAGGAGTTTCACACGTTTCCATGGCGATAAAGCCTCCTTCACATCCTACTTACGATTTGAAAGCAGTCATCGAACTTGCCCTAGCTGAAGATGCTGGTGACACAGGTTCTCTCTCTTACAAGAAAAAGTTTCGATTTTTATTTGATGGGTTCTAGAAATTTGTAAAAATTGAGCTCCTGGATTTGATTTCTGAGTGTAGGAGATGTAACGTGTATGGCTACAATACCGTTTGATATGGAGGTGGAAGCTTATTTCTTGGCCAAGGAAGATGGGATTGTTGCTGGAGTTGCTCTTGCTGAGATGATTTTTGAACAAGTTGATCCCTCTTTGAAGGTTTAGATTTCAAATTTGTTTGTATCTTTGTTTTTGGTTTTGGTTAAGTGATGTTTATTGATATGTTGAATCTCTCAAGGTTGAATGGATGCGCAAGGATGGAGATTATGTTCATAAAGGGTTAAAGTTTGGGAAAGTATCAGGGAATGCTCATAAGATTGTTGTTGCTGAAAGAGTTGTGCTCAACTTTATGCAGAGGATGAGTGGTATTGCTACCCTTACCAAGGTTTTTTGCTTACACCACTATAGTTTCTCAAGTATTGTCAAGTGATTGTTGTGGTTACATTCACATAAACGTAGTTTGTTGGATTAGTAAGGGGATTCTTTGGTTTAGTATGTAGTGAATCATGTTCATCTAATTGGTTATATAGTCTGCTTGGTTCTTGAGGAGGTTCATGATTCTCTTTGTTTTTTTTCTCAGACTATGGTAGAGAGTTTAGCTGATGAGTTTGTTTCTTGCAGTTAATGGCTGATGCTGCATACCCTGCACGTATACTGGAGACAAGAAAAACTGCTCCTGGTTTGCGATTGGTAGACAAATGGGCGGTACGTTCTACACTTTTTCCTCGCACCTCCACTTAAATGGACACATTTGTTAATCTCTTGTATAAGATTATGAGTTTGTTTTCTAATCTTTCTGATACACCAGAAGTTTTCTTACTTAAGCTTAGGTGCTGATTGGTGGAGGGAAGAATCATAGGATGGGATTATTTGACATGGTGATGATAAAAGATAACCATATCTCAGCTGCAGGAGGTATAGTGAATGCTATTAGATCTGTTGACGAGTATCTAAAGCAAAAGAATCTGGAAATGGATGTGGAGGTGAATCTTAAAACCTTTCAAATACTTAGCAGCAGAAGGTTTGAGGTGAAACAAGTTCTTATCACTATCTATATATCTTCTTGAAGGTGGAGACACGGACACTTGATGAAGTGAAGGAAGTGTTAGAGTATCTTAGTGGCTCCAAGACTAGGGTGACGAGAATAATGCTGGACAATATGGTAGTACCGTTAGAGAATGGAGACGTTGATGTCACGATGCTTAAAGATGCGGTGGAGCTAATCAATGGAAGAGTCGAGACAGAGGTGTGTGTGTGTGTGTATGTGTATTAGATAGAAAGAATTAAAGATGTCACTTTTCATTAGTGTAACTCTAATGAAAAACAACTATAAACTCATGTTGCAGGCTTCGGGCAACGTTACAATTGAGACAGTACACAAGATAGGACAGAGTGGAGTTACATTCATTAGCAGGTTAGTTCTGTTTTCCAGTTCAAGTTTTGGGTTTTTTTGGTCTGATGAAAAACTGAAGGAGATATTGATGCAGTGGAGCTCTGACTCATTCGGTTAAAGCGTTGGACATATCACTGAAGATTGATACAGAGTTGGCTCTTGAGGTTGGAAGAAGGACAAAACGAGCCTAGAAGTTATAGAGAAACAGAGTAAAGATCTTCCCAGGAAACAGAGAATCAATAAGGTTGAGAAGAGAGACAGTGATGAATCTAACTACACTTAATAAACTGGTTCTTTGTTTTGTAATAAATAATACTATAGCTACATAGCGGGGACATGGATGGGGATACTCATTAGCTCTCTCTCTTTCTCTCAAAACTCTCTGCTCTTTTATATACAACGAAATGCAGAAACGTTGAGAAGCAGTCTATGCATATGTTTTACATGGTTGATTCAACTTCAAGCAACAGTGATCTCGTTTCCTCCTCTTTCCGCCATGAAACTTACTCGTTTCTGCATATCAACATGTAGACAACAATTATTAATCAATGTTTTTTTTGTTTAGGTAAGAATAAAAGTTCATGTTTTAAAAATCATGTTCTCCAGTGTCGAGTGTATATTAATATCTAAGTGTAAAAGCAGCATGCAAAGTTTGACTCCACCAAAGTTATCTCAATCTACTCCGAATTGTCCGGTAAAAAGTGAATTGTTTTCAACACATTTAATTATTATTCAAAACTGTATCTGCCATATCTCAATCTAAAAGTTATCAGTAAAAAAAATATATATATACTCTAAAAGTCAATTCTCTCAAATAACTCTTTTTAAATTTTAATCACAAAAATAGTTCTTAAAAGAAAATGACAAAAACAATTATTTTTATTTTAAAACTTTAATGTTTATTTTTATTTTTAAAAATTATAAATTTCATCTCCAAAATCTCATCCAAAATCTAAATATAATTCAATAAATATAAATGCATATTTGCATCTTTTAATAAAATTTATTTTAACCATTTTTTAAAAAACTATTTTTGTGAAAAAATTTCTTTTCAAACTATCTTAAGCTTATTTATCTATTCTAAAAATTGACGATTTAGTTAGTATATTTTTGACTATTTTACTATGTACAACAAAAACAAAAGAAACAATATTACTCACCAGAGGAGACTTGACTCCTCTCGTGGCGGCGGTAGGCTCCTCTCCTCCACCATCACGACGTTGTACCGTGTTCTGAGCCGCTTCTTCGTGTCTGTGTTTGGCCATATAGAGAGCGGCGATCTTCTGCGTTGCCTCCGCCTCCGTGGCTCCTTCCTTAACGAGTCTTTCCAGCTCCGCCTTGGGAATCCTCAGCTTCACTCTCACTGCTCCTCCTTCTTTCTCCTCCTTCTTGGACCATTCTCCCGCCGGTTTGAGTATAGAGAGATCAGAAGATGATCTACGCGCAAGCATGAGGTTCTCAAGCCTCTCCTTTGCACTCATTTGAATTCCCGATCTTACCCTTCTCGGTGGATACTCCTTCACCGGCTCCACCACAAAGTACAGCCGCTTCGCCTCCAGCCTCTGCTTCATCTGCACCCCCAACAAAAATCAAATACATCAGTTTTATACATGGACAGTTCTGAGATCCATTGGGCTTGAGCATGGCTCGTCCCAGTGGCAGATGAAACATTCGCTTTGAGTTCTCAATTTTTTTGAAAAAAATTATATATACAAATAGGCTCCTAAAAAAGATTTTTAAACCCCTAAATTCGTAAAAAAAAAAACAAATTATTTGAAATCGTTAAGAAATTGTCTTAGGTTCCTTAAATCTTAGGATTGACCCTGAGCTTGAGACAATCACTAAACATGTTTTTCTCATACATTTAGAAGCCGAATAATACATACACATAATAACCACTAACATTTTTAGGGCGATAGACCAATGTTTTATTTCGCTATACTCAATATCGACTCTAGGTTTTGTATGAACCTTACTAATTTTAAGAACAAAAGTATATACAACATGAAACCAAGTATTACCTCAAGTGGTTTGGCTCGAGCACCGTAGTGCTTGACAGATTCGGACTCCAACAAAACATGGCCAGGAAAGTCTTTCAAGACTTCCTCCGCCGTCACTGGAGTTTTCAGTTTAAAAGTCTCGCCGTCTATTTTCATGACTTTGGTCGTTTTCTTGCCGCCTAAACTGTTACCCATCTTTGATTGTTTTTCTCTGACAAGAACAAGAAAAATGGATGAAGATTGGATCTTTAAATTATATTATTTGTTTCAGTTGATGGCGGTGAGGGTGTTGTGGTTGGGGTTTTAAATGAGATGGGGTTTGCAAGACATGTGAAGATTGTAGATACGTGTACAAGGAGTCTTGTTTTTTAATTGCGATAATACCGTGCATGGGGACAAAACCTTTTGACTATTGAATTTTAGGATTAGTTGCTTAAATCACGATAGCTTTATTATTTTTTATTGAAATATTCAGATTCTGTTAAATTTGTTCAACTAGTTAACTAAATATTTGCATTACTTTTATTACTTATATTCTACTGGTGTGAAACGTCTCTAACTACCACAGATTATGCTACTATAACTCCTGAAATATATGTTTATATATTCTTAAAAATACATGTTTATATCAAGGGGGAAGCCATTTTCTTATTCGATTTTGATACATAAGTTGAAATTGATTAATAAAAACTTCTGGAAATTGTGAACGGGGTTTTTCAAAATACGACATACTCGTCGATTTTGAATTAGATACCATTTAACTATTTAAGGTTTATTACAAATTAAAATTATAATTAGATAATCTTTTTTAACTATTTAAAAATTTAAAGCATTCGTTATTCTCTTCATTATTTAAAGGTAAGATCAAAAACTAATGGCAAACATTGTATTAAAATCATAAAATAATATATTTTATATAATTTTTTATTTACAACGCCATTAACGGAAACAGTAAGATTTTGTATAATTCATCATATAATTAAATTTTAATACAAGTCAAAACAACTTAAAAGATATATGTTTTATAATGTTTCATCATTTTAAAATAAATTTTTGTTTAAAATCCATTCTCATACTAATATATTTATTAAGATTTATTATTTTATTTTTATTGAGATATTCAATAATTTTTTTACTGAAAAGACTCTCTGTAATCATCTTAATTAGAAAGAAAAAGTAATATAGAAATCAATGAAAAATTTAAAACGTTATAAAACTAATATTGTTAAATTTGGAGCTTCTCACTTCCCTACGACGTTGGAGTGTAAATAGACCTGGAATAGCATGAAACAAAATACTATTGGAACAACTAATTAAGGTTTTATATTTTTAATGATAATATGTTCATAAAGTATTTTTTTCCCAGGAGTAGTTGAAAGGAAAACAATAATCAATAGTCAAAGTGTTTAGCTTTTGGGGAAATGAATTTTAGGTTGAAAAAAAACAGGACTTTGTAAACAATTTTGAACTTGACAACATGATGCGGTCCAGCTCTTCAACTCTTGTGGACCATATATATTCATGATTTGATTTGGTTGATGTACACATGCATATGGGTTAGTAAGGTTAATGGGTTGGTAATTAGCAATAATCATTGTCTTTTGCTTTTAATTATTTACTCGACTGATACTTTACGTTGATCACGGAAACAAAAAGGTACATGATTAAAGCAATGACTTCTATCCCGACTTTATCATTGTAGCCGTACATCTTTAAGCATACTTAAGCTATGGTCACTTCTCTCTAATGTCTTAACTACGCTCCACTAACAAGATAACTATAAGATGATAACTATATTAATGCAGTGGACCTAACTGCAACTGTTGTCGATTAATGTGAGAAAAGTCCAAAACGATGGTCTGCTTTGCAACTTGGAAAGCTCATTAATGACATAACAGCTGACGCAATATATCCACATATATACATATGTATCCACAAATCACTAATCACGATTATAATTAAGTTGCCAAACCCTACAATACTATGCTAAAAGCCTAAAACTAGCAAAATTAATAGATTACCTGAAGTTGCAGTTACATATATATGGATATGTATATGCTGAGTTACATGGGTTTCTAATTTATATATTACAGGTAAACGTGTTTGCTGTAAAATGTTGATTTAAAAGTTTACAAGTCAAGAGATAATAAATGTCCAAAGAATTTATCATCTTTACTTATAAAAAAAAAATGTCCAAAGAACGTGGTTAGACCATGCAGGTAAGTTAACAAGTACGTAACGTAATCATGTTTAAGTGTGAGAGCTGCGTGCAATGAAGCATGGGCCTTTTATATATTATAAGTTATTATCGCATTGTAGCATTTCATGCGAAGTTGCCAACCTCGTCCACTTATAACGAATAAATGTTGGAATGTTTGCTACGGGTCAATATAGGTACTCGATAGATATATAATTTATCCGTATGAAACTTACTGACTTAGATTTCATTTATAAATATAGTATTCACACGATTTTTTTTTGATAAACATGGTGAATCCTAAAAGTTTTCTAGGTTCAAAAATTAATCACCACAAGATCAATAGAAATCTAAATTTTCTTGCCACTTAAAACGTCCATGGATGACCAAAGGGAATTGTAGCCATGGTGAAAACTCCAGCCGAAACTCTTTTATCATTAGGCCAAAACCACTTGGTTCATTATTGCACACAATTTATATTCATTAGTATTGGCTTCTGGATCATTTAAGTACGTACGCCGTAATTCAAATTTAAACAGCTAGTTATTAACCACGTGCTCTACCTATATTACTAATAAAAATCAAATTTGTTTCGTAGCGGGAAAGTTCAATAATATACAATTTCCAAGTCCAGCTGCCAATTATCATAAGAAATATCTAAACAAGAAAATTCAGTGTCATATATATGAATAGTTTATACTCTGCTAAGGTTTTTCTATCCCTGCATGCATACTTTGAGTTTGAGTTGTAAGTAACTTTCTGTTCACACATCAACTGTAAGGATAACAGTTGATATACTGTTGCACCATTTATGGTAAAGAAGGTAGCCGGCAAGCAGGGACATATTAAGAAACCGACTTTATCAAATTATGACTAGTCAAATTCCACGTCTGAAAATTGTGTTAAATATATTAAACCTTAGTAAAACCGTTCAACGGTTTTGTGATGTATGAAAAAGTAAAAAAAAAAGAATCACATACATGAATTCAAGTTCCAATTAATGTCATTTCCTAAAGCGGCAAGATGGCTGGTATGGGCTATGGCCCAACAAATGTCCACTATTATCAACATTTCTCGGAACAAGAAAGAAACTCAAGATGACTTCCTTGACAAAAAGTGGAGACAATTGTTACTTTTGTCGGAAGGTAAAGGGTTTATAAAGTTTGGTCCATCATTTGGCATTCCAGTTTCAAATAACAGCTAAGTTTAAATTACCAAATGTTTTTTTTTTTGCTATGAATGTAAATGTTATTACTAGAATGAAGTTTTGGTTACAATGAGATTGAACAAGAATCTGCTATAAAATCATTCCGTTCTTAAGGAGCAAAAAAGTTTTTAAAAAGCCCCTAAGAGACTAAAAATTAATTTCAGAGCTAAACATGAAGAGCCTAGTAATGGAAAGTTTCCCTACAAACCGCTTCTCAATCATCGAGATGAATCGAGAGAATAGCAAAACATGACAGTTCAGCGAACACTCACCGGAAGTGGCTCCAAAAGGCTTCAACAGAGGCGGCTGGCAACGGCCCCGGAACACCAGTGGAGGAGAACGCCGAGAGAACAAATCCCCAACAAACACGGTGAAAGATTAAGAGCTAACCCGTACTATGACGCTGAAGGTGAATAGCATAATCAGATCAAGCTCATGCAGTAATATCATGCTCCACAAACCGGCCACGCGACCTAGAGATGCATCGTAGAATCAAGGGCGAACATCGAAGCACTCACCAGAGGAATGCAAACACGGAAGTGAACAGACAGATGGAGTTTGATTAAAACTCCACACCAACAAGTGGAACAAAGAGAATCGAGAGCTCCACCTTCAAACGAGGAACACCGTCACAGCGGGTTGTCCTCAAACCCTAGGCAGCAGCGTTGACAAGCGAGAAAGAGGTCACAAGCGTTGATTATTCTTTTGTTTAAAATAAACTAAGCCCTATTTTAACAGCCATATTTTACCCATGTTTTAATCAAAAGTTAGGGCTGATACCAAGTTTAGCACATTTAATTTTCATGCATGTAAATAAATATTTGTATACTAAATTTAACCAAAATTTACATTTTTACAACTTAAGATATATTCATATAAATGGAAAAACCGTAAAATCATATTTTTCCGCCAAAACTATAAAATCGTGTTTTTCCACTAAAACTGCAAAATCGAGTTTTTTCACCAAAAGTGCAAAATTGAATTTCCCCTAAAACCGCAAAATCAAGTTTACCTGTCAAAACTACAAAATCGAGTTTTCCTGCTAAAACCGCAAAATTGTGTTTTCCTGCTAAAACCGCAAAATTGTGTTTTCCTGCTAAAACCGCAAAATTGTGTTTTCTGCAAAAACTGTAAAATTGAGTTTTTCCACTAAAACCACAAAATCGAGTTTTCTCGCTAGACCCAAAATTACATTTTCCGTCAAAACTACAAAATCATATTTTCCCGCCAAAACACAAAAAATCATTTTTGTCCGCTAAACCGCAAAATTGAGTTTACCCGTTAAAACTCTAAAATAGAGTTTTCCTGCTAAAATCGCAAAATTGTATTTTTCCTCTAAATCACAAAAATTGAGTTTTCCCGCCAAAAGCTCAAAATTGAGTTTTTCCTGCCAAAACCGCAAAATTGAGTTCTCCCGCCAAAACTGTAAAAATTGTGTTTTCCCGCTAAAACCGCTAAATCCAGTTGCCCACCAAAATCAGAAAATTGAATTTTCCCGCTAAAACCACAAAATCAAGTTTACCCGTAAAAACTGGAAAATCGAGTTATCCAACTCAAACCGCAAAATCGCATTTTCCCATCAAAACTACAAAATCGCGTTTTCCCGCGAAAACCTTAAAATCGAGTTTTCCCACAAAAATCACAAAATCGAGTTTTCTCGCCAGAACCGCAAAATTCATTTTCCCGCCGAACACAAAATCAAGTTTTCTCACCAAAACCGAAAATTGCATGTTTTCTCAAAACTGCAAAATTGAGTTTACCCATTAAAATTGCAAAATTAACTTTTCATGCTAAAACTGCAAAATTGCGTTTTCTAGCCAAAACCGCAAAATCGAGTTTTCTCACCAAAATCGAAAAATCGAGTTTTTCTCCCAAAATCGCATTTTCTCGTCAAAACACAAAATGTAGTTTTCCCGTCAAAACATCATAATCGTGTTTTCCAGCTAAAACTGTAAAATTAAGTTTATCCATTAAAATTGCAAAATCAAGTTTTCCTTCTCAAACCGCAAAATTGCGTTTTCCCGCTAAACCGTAGAATCGAGTTTTCCTGCCAAAACTGCAAAGTTGTGCTTTCCCGCTAAAACCACCAAATACAGTTTCCCACCAAAACCGCAAAATCGAATTTCCCACTAAAACCGCAAAATCAAGTTTACCCGTCAAAGCTGCAAATTTGATTTTTCGTACTCAAACCGCAAAATCACGTTTTTCCATCAAAATTGCAAAATCGAGTTATCTGCTAAAACCGTAAAATTGAGTTTTCTTGCTTTTGTAACCATTTAAAATAAAATACAACTAGATGAGTTTTCCCTATCATGTGTACGGATAGTTATTATTATTATTATTATTATTATTATTATTATTTAATTTATTAAAACAGGATCATCCTTATTTACCCTTATTACTCCTAGGAATAATACATTTGTGCAACTGAACCTATTTCTAAATTATAACAAGTTTGTTTAGGGGGCGGGGGTAACAAGTTTGTAACCATTTAAAATAAAATACAACTGGATGGGTTTTCCCTGTCATGCGTACGGATAGTTATTATTATTATTATTATTATTATCTAATTTATTAAAACATGATCATCCTTATTTTTTATCCTTATTACTCCCAGAAATAATACGTTCATGCAACTGAACCTATTTCTAAATTATAAATATAATTATATAATAACTACTAACTTCCTACGCTATGGATGGGTTTGTAACCATTTAAAATAAAATACAACTGGATGGGTTTTCCCTGTCATGCGTACGGATAGTTATTATTATTATTATTATTATTATTATCTAATTTATTAAAACATGATCATCCTTATTTTTTATTCTTATTACTCCCAGAAATAATAAGTTCATGCAACTGAACCTATTTCTAAATTATAAATATAATTATATAATAACTACTAACTTCCTACGCTAAATACAAATGTTGTACATTGTAACCACTATGTTAGTTCCACACTATGCGGGACCCACTATTCTTAAAAAATTGTCGACTAGAAGCCTAAATCTAAATGAGGAATATTGTGTACATGAAACAATTTAAAAATATATGATTTTCGTGTATGTGAAAAATCAAAATCATATACGCATCAACGGTGGAATTTATTTATAAATAAAATCAAACTTTATTCAAAAAAAATTATAATTATTTCTTCCTTTTTGTTTGACTACTAACCTATTAATACTTATATATGTTTAATCAATATGTTTAATTCTTATTGTTTATACATTTCATTCTTAAATTTAAGATTACTAAAACTATTCAAATTACTATTATCATGGTATATGTCACTTATAAGAAGATATGTTACGATTTTCATTAAACAATGTTTATATTTACTAATCCAAATTAATATATATTAATTTTATAAATAAAATTAATATATATTAATTTGGATTACAAAAATATCTTCTTGATAAAAATAAAAGACTGAAATTAGCTAATATTATAATATTCGATTATATCATTGATCAAATTTTGCTTGATGTCTTACGATTAAAATATTTTATGGGTTATTCTATGAGAGATACAAAATAATTATCAAAAAAAAAATTGAACAAAAATATTTAATCATTTTGTGATAATATTAATTATTTTCATGTAATTAATATTTAAAAATAAAACTGAACGGATGATATTATTTTATTTTTTTATAAAAGTATTTTCATATTACGTATATTATTTGACATAATTCTAATCTATTAGTTTACGCAAAAGTATTTATAATATTTCTATACAAATTAGAGTATCAAAATTTTATTTTAATTTATGATTTTGTGTTGTAATATAGGTCAACAACTAGCATAAATTAAAATATTTTATATAGCATGGGTTAAAATTTTCTTTATAAAACCTAAAATTTATCTTACCTAAAAATCATGTACACAAATTTAATAGTAAAATTTGTTTAAAAATATAAATAAATATAAATTATATAAAATCATAATGCGGGTAACATTTATCTGAATTCCTCAAAAAATAATAATAAAATATAAATCATAGAAATATATATATATATAACATAAATTACATGAAATTTTAAAAATCTATAACTACTAAAATTTGTAGTTTTCACGTGGCTTAGTAGAATTTACTAATTATGACATATTTAATATATTTACCAAAAATTAATTAAATTCAATTAATATTAAATACAAATATGATGCCAAAATATAAATATAAAAAGTATTTTTTTTGAAAAAAAAATTAAAAAAATAAAATAAACCCACCAGAATCTAGTTATTTTTTAAAACATACATTCTGCTTCATTTTAACTTTTTAAGAATGTTTGGTACTTTCGTTAGGTAGGTTGTTGAAATATTAACATGCATCGTAAAAGTATAAAACGTGTAATGTAATCATATGAGTTTGAGTAATAGATTTCAACTTATAAAACTGAATCTTGACGATAAAGAACAACACACTCTAGTTATAGCTAATCTTTGAAGAAAGATGGTGAACAAAGCTCGTGTTACTCTAACCATGGCCACGGAGAAGAATCCTCATGCGGCTGAGATACTCACAGGTACTTGACCGACCGAGTTGATTGATTAATTTCTTCATCCGAAACTGACCTTAACTTGTGTACTTAGGTCATCAATGGCCATCAAGAAACCTCAAAGATTTCTCAATCAGTGCAATTTGTCAAAGCTCCGTTGAGTACTCCTCCTTCGGAGAGGTCTCCTCATCTTCCTCCGAAGATAAAGAAGTCAAGGACGACTCTTCCGAAGAGGACGATGCTCCCCTTGTACCCCAAATACCTTATCCAAGAAGGTCTACAGCGCTCAAAATGCTTTCAGATGACTACCGTAACCTTTAGTAGATGAGGAAACCAGGGTAAGATTGAAGCTTGTGTCCGGTCCGGTTAGATGCCAAGGGAGACACCTTATCTGTTGGGCGTACGTAGACTGTGATCTGATAAGTGCCGCTAGGGTTTTGAATGGTGGAGTTTGTCCCACTCTCTCCCATGTTCCTATGCCCGGAAAAGTATCGAGAAAATTGTGAAGCTCCAAAGAAGAAGAAGCATTGTTGTTTTGGTATGTATCTCATTACTGGGTTAGTATACTCAAAACTCCACGGAGTTCCTAAAGAGAGACCAGAAGAAGTAAAGTTCGACTGTAAAATCTCACAAGAGTTTAAGGGTGGAGAAGAAGTACTCTAAGGAGATTTACTATTACGATACTTTGGAGTCAGCGCTTCAGAGGTTGAAAAGTGGGCATCCTATTGGTGCAGTGTTATTGTTGTTTAGTTGTTGGCATAAGTACCATAAGGTTGAAACTGATGATGAAATGACCATCTAAAACCAGGCAAGGCATTTAAAAGTGAACATGCCGTGATCATCATAGATTTCAGAATAATCCGTGGGATAAAAGTGGCCATCTGCAAACTTAGCAATGGTAAAGGAGTTGCGAATGATGGATATATCGCTGTGAGTCTTGAAATCATGGTATCTATGGTTGGTGCGAGTAAGAGATTTCAATCATTATACTGTGATAACAAGCCTCAATACCTCCTAAGAGACTTTCATTCCGTGGACGTCGAAGTGGGTTTGGAGCCTCTACTAACAGTGGAGCCAAACCAAGTAGAAGCAAACGAGAAGTTTAGGGTTAACATTGATATGCTTCCTCATCAGCTGCTTGCCCCTACATATCGAGCTCCTGCACCTGCTTCCACAGGCCTAATGATGAAGTAAGCAAATATTTTTTTGTTTTCTCAACTTCTTTGATTCATCTTTGTTATGAAGGTTGTGTGATTCTCTGTCTTCTTTTGTAGTGCTGCTGATAAGCAGTTCAAGACTGTTCAGAGTGAATATGAGATGAGAGTTCAGTGGCTGAAGAAGCTAGAGACTGCAACTTTTGTACCCACTCACAGTAACAAGAACCCCGAGCATTGCCTTACCACCAACCCATTCTAAGTACCTGCGACAAACGTGATCCTACCCTGGCATACAGAATGGATAAATATTTTTTACTAAAACCTGATTCTATGTTATGTAATAATCCTGAAAATTTGCATATTATACAGACAAATATTGATCTATGAACAACTTTTAGGAAATTTTCTTCTTTGGTATCCATAAACTTCGTTTTCATCACAAACTAAATATACTTGAGATTCAAAAGCTACAAAACTTCTCTCTGAATACACTTGAGATTCAACAATCTTGAATAGCATCAAGAAAGGATCAGAAAAACTTGGTACGTTTAACTCTTTACCACTTTCAGAGAATCACAATATTAAAGTTTCACATGGACTGTGTTGGGCTTCTTGTCTTTCACGCCCAAATGAATTGATGTATCCGCCCAATCTTCTCTACGTAGCGTTTTGTACGTGGATAAGTTTAGTATGTCATTCACTTATCTATATTATTAAAACATGATCATTCCTCATTTCGACCAATAGATAAATGTCATATCTTATTATTTATATCTTTTATTTAATGAGTGATTTATTATTCTTTTTATATAACTGTATCTAATTTATTTAAACAATAACACTTTTATTTCTATTTAACATAAACTATCAAGTTTCTTCCTTCACAACAAAAAAAAACTGTCTTATTTGTATTATATATCTTTTATGTGTGTTTTTTTTTTGAGTGACAGAAGTTAGCCCAATTAAGTAAAATCCATTAGGGTAATGATAATGTCCAATATTATATGTCATCATTGTTTACAAATAGATTTAACCCAATACAAATTATATAATTGTTTTTAATACTTAAATATTTTATAAAAAATCATGTCTATGTATGTAGATATTTTTATAAAAACATGTCTATGTATATAATATTGGACATTTCGTGACCAAAAGTATTTAATATATTTGGCGATGTCAATAACAATGCAAATTAATACATGTTCTACAAGTGAAATTGAACATCTACATATTAAACTTTAAAATGTTGTGTGTTTCTAATAAAATATACATTCCGTTCAAGTGAAATAAAAATCTACAAAAAAATATATTTATCAAACACACAAAGTTTTAATATTTTCTGGATAACCACTAGAAATACTATAGACTATACCATTATGATATAAAATTTATAAATAATGTGTCTTCATATCAAAAGATAATTATGATCTTCATTAGTAGCATAATGGTAATTTGCCTAATGAACTAACATATTAATCTAATCACAAAAATGAAACCGTAACGATGACAGAAAAAAAAATCGTAACCCTATTTTCTAGTAACTGTTTGTTTCTTAGTGTTTGTTTAATGTATTCCCCTTTTTTAATTCATATATAATTCTTGTTTACTAATTTAGTTTCTTAATAAAGAGTTGCTTTTTGGACGATAATAATAATGTTTGTATTAACAACTTATTTATTCTAGAGAGTTATTGGACTCTTTGATAATAGATTTGGGTCGCTTTATAAATAGACTTTGCAATACCAATATTATAAACATTATGTATGCATCCTAGAAACCCAATGTAAATTAGTTACAAACCCATTTTTTTGTATTGTTGATCGAAATATAAAATTAATCACTTTTATATGTTTGTTAAAAATCATGTAAACTGCATGATATTAAAGCCAGCTTGGACATTGAATCGAACAACTTTTCAAGTCATCGTGTTAGTGGGTAGATCGCGGATGATCTGAGAGTTAATAAATTAATTAATTTAGTATATATTTATATATTATATATTGAAAATATAAGAAATTTAACATTTTTAAAACATATAGAAAGTATATTATTTTCTTTACTTTAAGTTTAAGTTCTGATAGAAAATATTTAAAAAAATATTTAAACTACAAAAGTTTAAATAAAATTACTGTGAATAATGTGAAGGATGTGAATAATAAAATTAACATTTAAATCCAAAATAAATAACCAATAAAACACCAAAATTCTAACGAATTGTTGATAACAAAATTAAAGTAAGACTAATACACATCAACTAATATTAGTTCTCTCTATTATTATTGACTTTATTTACTTATATGGCATAGTAAAATCTTCACCAAAATCTAAAAATCACAAATAAAATTATTTTATATATGATAAAAATCAGAAAGTTCAACAAGCACGAAGGAGATCACAATATATGCGGCATCAGAAGAAAATAATATGTTAATGAGAAAACTCAAAAAGCGAACATCTAACTTTTTGTTTGAAAATAAAACAGATTTTAATAACCTCAACTAAAGAACTAAAAAATAAATAAATTCATTCATTGGTTGGGTCGATGATTAAACCAGCCGAAAGCCAGATTTCGAGGTTTAAGGATTTTTGTGAGTTTTATCAGATTTTTAAATAATAAATATTTCTTAAATCCAAACTAGATTAATTATTAGGTAATCGGTTTACTAATTCGATTGCGGATTCAGGTCGGTATAAAAATGATGTAGTTCTATTTGTCAATATTTATAAAATATAGTTACAATTTTTTTATTACAAAAAGTTAATTATTATTCACATTTTGCATATACAATTATGTGTATAAATGTCTATTTAATAATAGTATTGATAAAAAATTGATGGACAAGATAATTTATCATTTTAACCTATTTTCTAAATTTAAAATTCTTGCACAAGTACAAAAAATGTTTAACATATTTAGGAAAAAAATATATTAACATTTACTTATTATGCATAAGTATAATATTAAAGTTTCAAATGAAATTCTATCTAATCAAAACAAATAATTTTTATGCAATATTTATAAAAATAATCAACTAAAAATATGAACATCTAGTTACTCTACTAATACATAGTCCTACTTTTTATCTACGATAAATAAGTCTTGTAATGCCATTTGATATACTTGATATGACATAATGATTATTTTTAATATAACAAATTTGTTGAGTAAAAAAATAGTTAAATTTTATTTTAATTATAACAAAATCTGTTGAAAAAATCTAACAAAATCTTATTACAAGATTTAAATATTTTTAATTAATGTAATAATTAATTTCTTCATTAGTAATATAATATTATTATACATTAATATTAATTTATTTTTCTTATAAAACAACTATAAAAAATATAACAAATTATTAAAATATTTTTATATTTTTATAAATAATGAAATAATTAATTTCTTAATTCATAATATATTATTATTATAGATTATTATTAATTAATTTTTATCAACTTAAGGATAAGTCTTAGTAAGACCATTTATTTTAATATAACAAAGCTGTAGAGAAAAACATTATATAATAATATAACAAATCTGTAGAGAAAAAAGATAAGTCATAAACACTTGTGTTTAATCAACTAAACACAAGTCTTAGTTTAAATAATACTAGACTTTGACCCGCACATCCGTGCGGGTTTTTGTTTATTTTATAAATATAAAACTTTAATATTACTCTAAACGTTCTAACCAAATAATTTATATTTTAGTGTTATATATTGTGCTACTCTATATCTTATTATTTATCTTTCTTATCCGACATAATTTTATGATAATGAATTAATTATATAAAAAATAGTTGATTTTTTGGTAAATATTTTTTATATTTTTCAACATATTTCTTATAATTAAAAATATTTAAATTTATATTTAAATTGTTTTGTTATTAATATTTTAAATAAATTATTAAATTTTAGAGTTTTCTAATAGCATATTTGTGAATAACGTTAGTTATATAATTTTTATTTTGTTATAATCATTTTAGTAATTGTATATTTTTTGAGTCGCAAAAGAAGATAATATATAATTATAGATATGAAAGTTTACCAAATGTTGACAATTTTATTTTTTATAAAATGTACAAATTTTAACACTAATTTAACAGTGAATGATATTTATTTATTATTTAAGTGAAAAAAAATATTTCATATAGTACTTCTATTTTAACACCAACAAACTATGATTATAAAATTTATAAAAGATAGCATATAATTTTATTCTTGTTTCTTAAATTTTACTTAAAATTAATTTACAATATTATTAATAGTATTAATTATGAAATTAAATAATGCATTATTTTATAAAAAATTAAAACACTTTAATTAGATTTTGTTAGATTTTTCTCAACTGATTTTGTTTAAACTAAAAAGAATTAAAATTGATTCATTAAGATTTTAAAAATGAAATATACTTGCTTGATTAAAGTAAATAATCAAAAATGTCATAATAATAAATCAATGAAATAGACCTAGTATGACTTTTGCTTAGTAGATTTTTTTGTACTTCTCTTTTAATAGAGAAGATTCTATGTTATGCAATAATCCTAAAAATTTAAAGTCTGAAGCATATTATACAGACAAATATTTTTATTAAAACCTGATTCTAAACAAAAATCAAATTAAACGAGACCAAAATCGAACCAAACCAAAAGTGAATTAAGGACAGAACTGTCGAGCAGAACTACATGAGATTTGGAGAAAGAACAAACCAATGACTTCAAAGAATATCTCTTCCCTGCAATAAAACATCTCCCACGGACATAGAATTTAAACCGTGTCCAACCTGCACCCATGTCTAGGGTCATTTGGTGTCAGTGAACATTTTACGTTGTGGGCTATAAGTGGTAGTTTTTCATATAATATATTAGTCTATGAAGACTTTCTCCATGTGTGAATTTCGTTAAAATGAATAAAAAATAGGAGTGTGTGGGGCTTGTGCTTATGACAGCAACTTGGGACAGTAGGATCAGGGTGTTCCTTAACTAGGGTTTAGCAATTCGGGTCTAAAGACAGAAAAAAAAAAAGAAGCAGTGCGAAATTATGGCAATGTTTAAGCATTAAGGACATGGACACACAAGGACCATAAAGATCTTTGTAGTTTGCTTTAGTGATGGGAACTAAAACCGTGACTTGAATTTGTCTTAACATATAAGATGATGTAAGGAGAGACAAGCATTTGACTGAGACCTCTTCCCTTGGGCCCATGACCACAGGCAACTTTGCACTCCAAGTGGGAGATGAAAGGAAACAACTGAAAGCAAGAGGAAGAATGATCCCATTCTTCCCCTATTTAGGCAAAGCATATGTTATGATGAATTATTCAAGCACAGCACAACAACCAATCTACTTAACAATCCAATTAACTTAACCCAACGTTAATAAATAGTTAATTATCTTTCAAACGAATCTTGAGGACGAGGCAAGTGGTGTTACTCCATTGCAACTCCTGAAGATTCAGAGTTCACAACCTGCTTAGTTGCCGCTTCATAAGGTGTAGAGATTTGATTTGGAAGTGTGGTCATGATCCTTTTGTCGCCGCTATCCTCACCAACAATCTTATGGTTTTTTGATAGTAGTTTTGAACTTTGATGACTCTGACCGACGAGAATGAAGCATCCCGTTTCCTCATCGAACCTTCTTCTAACTATAGCAATGTGATCAGGATCCTCACCCTTGGACAAGTCATTGTACCTAATGTAGAAGGTTGCGTTTATGGCATTGAGTTCCGGAGGGACCAAATCTGTAGCCACGTTCACAATCTCCAATTTGAACTTGGAGTCACCATCTCTATCTTCAGTTGTGGCAAGAGCAAGCTCCACATATAGACGAATCCAGTCATTGGATTGCACCTCTTCCTTCCCCTAAACCAAAAGCAAAACATATATATATATATATATATCACAACTCTCTATTGATCATTTGATGCTGCCAGAATGTGTGGTTACCAGGCAATGTCTTTCAAAAGGATTTTCTGGCGGCCACTCAGGCATGCTAGTGTCCACAATCATTGTTTCTTCGTCACTTTTTGATTCCCCTGCAAAAGTAAAAAAAAAGAGAGGATTAAATCAGCAATTAGGTTGAGATGATTTCGTTGTATACACATATTCTACCTCGAACTCTTGCAATATATATATATATGCAAGATCTATTATAAAAAATACCATGCAGAATGATAATTCATACTACTTAATTTATGTATTATCTCTATTTAAATATTATTAATTTTGGATTTTATATAAAATAAAAATATAATTTTATGTTTTTTACTTATTCATATGAAAGCATGATTCCTAAAACTTACAACGTGTTTAAAAAAATATTTTTAGAAATTGGAAGCCAGAACTTACAAACAACCTTCTCATTCTGGTTTTGAAACACGCAACGGCCGTCTAGTGAAGCTTGCTGCTACCTAGGTTAAACTCTCCTATGCAAATAACACAGATATCTGAAATAACCAGTGAGGACCCCAAATATCTGAATAAACAGCATAAGTTAAATATAAATTTGTAATAATATACACTATCAAAAATATATTAATATTTGAGTTTATATTTTATTGTTTATTGTTTTGAGTTTAGTGTTGAAAGGTTGGAGTTAACTTTCTAAATGTTTTATAAATATTTAGTAAAAATAATTTATTTTATTTTCATCATAATTTAAAAATATTTTTGAAAATTATAATTCATTAAAGGTAAATTTGCAAAATAATATCAAACTTATCCTACTATTGCTATTTAACCAATATTTGAATACCTAGTTCCCCTGTATTAAGCTAAAGTATCTTATCATGAATACACACGTGTCCAATGTCTAGCTTATCTATATGGTCAACCCAAATCACACACGGTACTTCGTCGTGCTGATTAGTGCTTAGTTATGCTGATTAGTGACTAATCATTAGCCTCTGCCTAAGTCAGAAGGTTAATTAAGTAAATAACGGAAAATTTAAACAATAATTAAATAATTAAGAGGAAGGAGATAATGTTTTGGAGCTTCGAGTGGTTCTCACTTCTTTTACTTGTTACTCATCTTTCGTACGTCCTTTACCTCACCGGCGCTTCCAAGGAGAAGACGACATACACACACAGTGAAACAATCCATGGCGCCTTTTGGCGGGAAATCGTTAGTAGACGCTGTTTCCGGCATCGGAGGGAACGGAGTTGGCCGCCTTCTTGCCGCGATAGCCGCCGCTATGTTGGTCCGCATATTCTCAGGTCCCGGCATCGCGCTCTTACCTGAAAACGAATCTGAAGATGATGATTTCTCCGAGACGGAAGGAACGGGAGATGAAGACGGAGATGATTCGTCTCCGGGGAAAGTTCGTCCGGTGACAATCCGGTGGAGGAACATCACGTGCTCTCTCTCCGATAAGTCCTCCAAAACGGTGAGGGAATCTCACTCCCTTGCATGTTTTTTCTTTTGGTGTGAAAAAAGTAGTTTCATGTTGTTGCGGGAACCCGAACAATGTAAATAGTAGCGAAAATTGAATTTGAGTAGCGAGTAGTGCTTACTAGACGCTCTTTACCACTAGGCCAGTGACAGAGTAGTGCCTACTAGACACTCTTTCTCACAAGGTCAACAGCTTGTTGGTCTTCACTTGCATGTTTTTATTTTTGGTGTGAAAAAGTAATTTCACGTGCGGGAATCCAAACAATGTAAATAGTAGCGAAAATTGAACTCGAGTAGCAGAGTAGTGTTTACTAGACGCTCTTTACCACTAGGCCAGTGGCGGAGTAGTGCCTACTAGACACTCTTTTACGACTAGGCTAACAGCTCGTTAGTCTTCCCTTGTATGTTTCAAGATTGTTTGTTCTTACTCTGAATCAGAATTGCTTGATTACATGACTCTCAGGTGAGGTTTCTGTTGAAGAATGTCTCTGGAGAAGCGAAGCCTGGGAGGTTGTTAGCGATCATGGGTCCTTCTGGATCTGGGAAGACGACGTTGCTCAACGTTCTCGCTGGACAGCTTAGTTCATCGCCGCGTTTGCATTTGTCAGGTCTCTTGGAGGTCAATGGAAGATCGAGCTCAAGCAGAGCTTTTAAGTATGTGCTATGAGTTATATCAAGTGTTATGTTTTGGTTGAAGTTTGTGATCATTTTTTGAGGGAGTTTCTTGCAATGGCAGGCTTGCGTTTGTGAGACAGGAGGATCTGTTCTTCTCGCAGTTGACTGTGAGGGAAACACTTTCTTTCGCAGCTGAGCTTCAGCTTAGGGAGATGTCTTCTGCTGAGGAGAGGGATGAGTATGTGAACAACCTCTTGTTCAGGCTTGGTCTGGTGAGGTTTCGTTGGTCTCTGCACTAATAGGGTAATGTTGGAATCTGTTTCTTGATCATGTTTTGTGGCTATACAAAAGGTTAGCTGTGCGGATTCATGTGTTGGTGATGCAAAAGTTCGTGGGATCAGCGGTGGAGAGAAGAAGCGGCTGTCACTTGCGTGTGAATTGATCGCTAGCCCGTCTGTTATATTTGCTGATGAACCCACAACTGGTAGATGCCTACTCTATTTCTAACCGTTGATGGATTGGTTTTAAAGCTGATGAACTATTCATTTGGTCTCTCTTCAGGGCTTGACGCCTTCCAGGCTGAACAAGTGATGGAGACATTGCGAAAGCTTGCACAGGATGGACACACTGTGATCTGCTCCATACACCAGCCTCGAGGTTCCGTGTATGCTAAGTTTGACGACGTTGTGTTACTTACAGAAGGAACTTTAGTCTATGCCGGCCCTGCAGGGAATGAACCTCTTACATATTTTGGAAACTTCGGGTTGTTTTTTCTTAACAATTCTCCTTATGTATCACATTAACTACATGCTTTAGGGTTTACCACTTATAAGTGCTCATCTGATCCTTGAACAGGTTTCTTTGCCCAGAGCACGTAAATCCTGCTGAGTTCTTAGCAGATCTAATATCAGTTGACTATAGCTCTTCGGATAGTGTGTACTCTTCGCAGAAGAGAGTACATGCTCTTGTTGATGCGTTCTCCCAGCGTTCATCATCGATTCTTTATGCCACTCCCCTCGGCGTAAAACAAGAAAGAAAGAACAGCATGAGACCTCGCAGAAACGCCATTGTTGAGAGAAAAGATGGATGGTGGAGGCAGTTCTTTTTGTTGCTTAAGCGTGCATGGATGCAGGTAGCCTCCCATTAATGCATGATCTAAAGAACTCTTTATGTAACATGATGGGCTTGAATGCCTTCTCCTGAACACGGTTTAAAATTGAAAGAAGATACTTAAGAAATTAACATGTGGGAGACTCTTTGAATTAAATTGAGCAGTTTGTCCGATTGACTTCTTCACTTGACTCCATAGGCTTCCCGAGATGTGCCAACTAACAAAGTCCGTGCAAGAATGTCTGTTGCATCTGCTCTGATATTTGGATCCGTTTTCTGGAGAATGGGTAAGTCGCAGACGTCAATACAGGACAGAATGGGCTTACTTCAGGTCTAAACCACTATACTTTTGCTATATAGATCTCTCTTTATTTGTGTTGAAGTAAGTATGAGTAGCTTTTTTATAAACTAAGCAATGATGTATGTATGCTTCAGGTTGCAGCAATAAACACGGCAATGGCAGCTCTCACAAAGACAGTTGGTGTCTTTCCTAAAGAGCGTGCCATTGTGGATAGAGAACGGTCCAAAGGATCTTATTCTTTAGGCCCTTACCTGCTCTCCAAAACAATAGCTGAAATCCCCATTGGAGCTGCATTTCCTTTAATGTTTGGTGCCGTACTGTACCCCATGGCTCGCCTACATCCCACTTTGTCAAGGTAATTCATAAGCCATTCTTGAGCTTTCTATGTGAATTTTACGAACCAATGATTCCAATTGAGAAATTCACATGAGAGCAATGTCCCTAACAAAGAGATTTCTTGCCAGATTTGGAAAGTTCTGTGGGATAATGACTGTAGAGTCTTTTGCTGCCTCTGCAATGGGTCTAACTGTTGGGGCTATGGTGCCAAACACAGAAGCTGCAATGGCGGTAGGACCATCTCTCATGACAGTTTTCATCGTGTTTGGAGGTTACTATGTCAATGCAGACAACACCCCAATCATCTTTCGTTGGATTCCTCGTGCTTCATTGATCAGATGGTGAATCACCTCACCTATGAATATCTTATGTCTATAAATAATCTTTACTCTCTTTAACATCCACTCATATTTGTTCAGGGCCTTCCAGGGACTCTGCATCAATGAATTTACCGGCCTCGAGTTTGATCATCAGAACTCATTTGACGTTCAAACCGGAGAGCAGGTAACAAAAAGTTCATATCAACACCATTGTCCTTGTCTTTAAGGTCGTTGGAGGTTAAATGTTTGTGTCATGTTTTGCCAGGCGCTAGAACGACTATCGTTTAAAGGAAGCAGAATAAGGGAGACGATAGCAGCTCAAACCCGGATTCTGATGTTCTGGTATTGCACCACGTACCTTCTCTTGGAGAAGAACAAGCCAAAGTATCAAAAGCTTGAGCAGCTTCTTGACAATGGAGATACCGAGAATCCAGGAGTGCAGCTAGAGCCTCTGGATGAAGCAGAGGTTGTCGAGCCTGAAGATGATCTGAAGCAGCCGCTCGACGATCAAAGTCAAACATCATCGGAGGAGTTTGGCGAGATCCGTCCCTTTGTCCTTGAAGGTTTGTAAAATTGTACTAATAATAAGCCCTTTTGTTAGGTCATTTTCATGGCCAAAACAATGAAAAGCTAAAAACAACACTTTTTAACTAAGAGGTGAAAGAAAGATCAATACATACATACACACACATTTGTGATAAACTTTTTGTAGTTAATAAAATCAGCTTTGTCGTGATTATGAATTCATCTCCATTCTTGAGCAGGTAGCAAGTGAAAGAGATTAAAGGGAGTTGAGTTGCTCTTAAAGACTTTTCAGATTTGAATAAAAAGAGTGTTCCTCTTTAACTCTCTGCCTTAAACCCAATGTAAGACACATCTTAGTTTCATTAGACTTGTTCAACTCTTTGACGTAGCCACTTGCGCCGTCTCTTGTTTTGTTCGCAAATAAAAACAAACAAGTAGTTTGACTCTAATATCATAACTTGTTAAAGATCTAGGTGAAGAAATTTTTTATTGCAATGTATATGTTAGGAACATTGAGCATTCCCTGAAACCTGCAAAACACAAGAGTGGTAACGTCAGGATCGACGTCTGAAGATTCAGATTCAACCAAACAAAAAATTAGATTATCTGATTATACTAATAACTGAATCAGTTTGCTAATCAAACAAGTAAATAAGAAGATACTTTAATATATAAGAGCCGCCCATTGGGAGAAAGTCAAATAGCCATCGAGAGGGGATGTGGAGTATGGTCCAATCATTCTCGTATCTTGCATTATTGGCCCGTCCATCACGCTTTTTGTTTTTGCTTACAACAAATATGTTCTATATTTCTTTGGAAACCACCAATGAAGCTTGGTTATGAAAAATAGATATAGTAATGTGACGGTGAGTTTTGAACAACTGAAGACAAGTATTCTCAAAAAAAAATTTCCGTGTTTTCCAACAAATTTGATACTCTCTCTGTAACATAATGATCCATATTTAAAAAAAAAATATTTGTTTCTAAAAAAATTATATTTTACATTTTCAAAATAAATAATAATGATAAATTGTAAATATCAAAAACATAAATTATGTTTTCTTACTTTTGATTGGATAAAAGTTATAAGAAAAACTAATTACAAAAAATAATGCATTTATAATCTAAAATTTATATATTTTTTTAATATGTGTGAAAACTCTTAAACATATACTCCCTCCTTTTCACTAAGATAAATATTCTAGAAAAAAAATTTGTTTCACAAAGATAGATTTTTATGTTTTCTATGATAATTTCGTAAATTTTAAGAAAATTAATTGACTTTATTGAGTTATTATTGATTAAAAGTTATTGAAAATTGAAAATTACAGAAAACAATACATTTATTATAATGATTTAATGTGTTTTCTTAATATGTGTGAAAACACCAAAAAAATTATCTTTATGAAACATAGGAAGTATCATTTTGGAACGGAATGAATACTATTTTTCAAATTACCATTAATAAATAATTATTTTAAAAAATACCCTAAATTTATGATTAAAATAAACTAAATTAATTTTTCTAAATATTTATAAAAACTTTAGAAATCCAACATCATCCGTTAACACTAAACTCTAAATAATAATCAATAAAATGTAAACATAAATGTTAATATATTTTTGATTAAAAATATTTTTGAGAAATAATACTTAACTTGTGGTATTTTTAGCAATTTTTCTTTTTCAAATTATTTAGTTGTTACGTTAATGATAATTTATAATTTAACGTTAGACTGATCATATTTTAATGATAATTCAACGTTACATAATTTCTGAATATAATAATAATTAAGCATATAATTAAGAAAGGTCACCGACTTGTACGCTTTTTCAGGTGTAATCAATCACATAAACAAATGAAAAGTCAAAATTCTGTTATAAAGAATGGATATAAATAGTACTATAATTTTAGTGGTTATAGAAAAGAGCAACTAATGTATGCATTGGCAGATCATGTGCACTATTAATGGAGGCTTGATGTAAAAATAAAAGAAAATAGAAAGAATATTATAGGCTTATGAATTTCACTTCATTTTCCAAATGCCGTGTTTCCAAGTTAGCTTGCCCTAGGAGGTTTCACAATGCATATCTGATTGTACACCTCGTAGACACATTGTCATCATTAACATTTCTTTACTAAACTGAAATCGAGAGTTTCAAGTGTCTCTCTCTCTGCTTAGGTAGCCGTATCTCATAACACAACGTGACAAATGCGTATAAATCAAGCATTGCAAACGAGTTCAAATTAAATAAATAATCTAATATTAATAATAATCAGCAGAATTGCAAAATCCATAGATACGTAATGCAACATTGGTTGATTGATGAATAGTAAAAAACGTGTAAGAAGGTTTAACACACAATCACCGAATGTTGAGAGAGCAAGTTAAGAAACAGAGGTGGAAATGAAAATGACGTGGAGGAGAAGAAAAGTGGGTCCCATTTATTACCAAACCGAGATCAACAAGTGGCAACGCGTTTAAATCCATAATCATACATGTTCTGTCTTTATTTTATCCAAATAATAATAATAATAATAATCTGCTTATAAATATATTTCCACTTGTCCATCATCTTCTCCAACCAACAACAACGATCTCTCTTCAAACATTCCAAACACCTTTTACAAATCCATCTCATAACAATGGAAGCTACACTGATCTCTTCTATTTCACCACTCCGGTTCCATCCACTGGTGCTTTCTACTAATAAAACGATGACGTTTAGGACACAGAAGATGAGCGTTTCTGCAGCTGCGTCTTCAGGGAAGGACCATTACTACGGAGGAGGGAGGTTGGTGGATGAGAACATGATCGTTCTGAGGAAACGCATCCACGAGATGAAGATGGTTGAGCGAAACTACGAGCCTCCTTCTCACTGGATGGCTTGGGAGAAGCGTTTCTACAGCAGCTACGACTCTGTGATCTGCGATTGCGTTGGTCTTCTCCAGAGTTTCCTCATGAATTCACGTCCCACCGTCGCGATTGCAACGCTGCTTCTCCTCCTGATTAGCGTTCCCGTTTCCTCCTCTGTTTTTGCGTTTCGCCTTCTTGATCTTCTTCAATTGGTTCTTGACGCCGCAACATCGGGCCACGTGGGCTGATCTGCTCGGCCCGTTTTTTTTTTTAAACTTGGTTATGTTTATACAGATATTCTTTTATTATTTATCTGATTTTCACTTTTAGCTTATAATATGTTAGAGATATCTTTATTTATTTAACTCTTTCTTTCATATAGTCATATTGTATATACGCATGTTCAAATGCAGTCTAAAAGTGGAAACAATACATTTTGATTACAATAGCATTTCTTATTATGTTAATGTAGATTTACTTTGGTCCTCATGTTTCTTGGTCCATGTTGATAATTTTGTTTCCCCTTTAAGAAGAAGCGACACTGGACAATCAAACGGAGTCTTTGGTTTCGTTGCTCTCTTTTGGGCCCAACATTTTCTGTCCTTTTTATGCTATTTCATGTTTACCCCAAAAGTTATGTTGAATCATTAATGAATTTTTGGACTTGATGATTTTTATTTTGTTTTGTTTATTGTGAACCACTAATTCATAATAAGAAATACCTTAAAGTAAACCTAATTTTTTTTTGTCACAAAAATAAGTTTTAGAAAAAAATTACCAAAATAGACTTATTAAAGAGTGTAAATATATATATCTATACCCCTTAAGTTAACTAATACTCCATTCGCTTTTTTTATATTTGATGTTTTAGAGGAAAAATTTTTTGTTCTAAATTATTTGACGTTTTCAATTTTCTGTGTAAAATTTATTAGTAGTTAATGTTAGATAATTAATGATATAATAGTTTCTATTTTATTATTGGTTGAATTATTGTTAGGTAAACAATTAATGATGTTTTTGTTTAGAGAATGATAAAAAATAAATATTTCTTAATCTATGTGCATAATCCTAAAACGTCAAATATAAAAAAACAGAGATAGTATAAACTTAGAGTTTATAGTTATCCGGTGGAGTTCTGGAGATGAAGTTTAAAATTAAAAATTAAAAATTAAAATTTTTTAAATAAAAAAAAATATTTCGATCATTTTCCTTAAAAATTATATTTGTGACAAAACTTAAAAATGGCAATTTGGGAGATTATTTCTTTCTAATTTTGTAGTATTACAATTTAAATGTTTTATTAAAAAAATTGAAAATGAAAAAATCAAATTGTAAGGAAACTTAGGAGAAATTTGCTAGGTGCAAAAAAAAAACTTAATAGCGGAATATAGTATTTGGGTAAATATGAACACACAAGTACCAATTTTGAATTTTGAGAAACATCAATAAAGTTTGGGAGCTTGTATGTAAATAAAGACAAAATATGGGACAGAAATAAAATCCGAAAGATTCGGGTTTGTCTAATTCTCGAAAGTGAAGTGTATGTCTTTATTCGTTTGTTCTCTCCATCTCTCCCACAAACCCTATCTCTAGTACTCTCCACTTTCTTTTCTCCGCCACCACACAAAACATATTCTCCCTCCTTCCTCGTAATTTCATATTACCTCTTCTTCATCTCTTTATATACAAAAACATTCCATTCAACCCTTCTCTCTATTCATTGCCTCTCATTCAACGTTCTCCAGAGAGCTTTCAATGGCGCTTGCGTATGATCCTCTCTTCATCACATCCGAAAAATCCTCCATGGATGTACCCTCTACCCCTCCTCCGTTGATCTTAACCCAAGACGAGCTCAAACGCATCGCCGCTTACAAAGCCGTGGACTTCGTCGAATCCGGCATGGTCCTCGGCCTCGGAACCGGCTCCACCGCCAAACACGCCGTGTCTCGCATCGGGGAGCTTCTCCGACAAGGAAAGCTCTCGAACATTGTCGGGATACCAACCTCCAAGAAGACTCAGGAGCAGGCTCTGTCCCTCGGCATCCCTCTCTCCGACCTCGACGCGCATCCCGTCATCGACCTCTCCATAGACGGAGCCGACGAGGTCGACCCTTGTCTTAACCTCGTGAAAGGACGTGGAGGGTCTTTGCTGCGTGAGAAGATGATCGAGGGAGCGTCTAAGAAGTTTGTGGTGATTGTTGATGAGTCGAAGATGGTGAAACATATAGGTGGGAGTAAGATGGCTCTTCCGGTGGAGGTTGTTCCCTTCTGCTGGAAGTTCACGGCGGAGAAGCTCCGGGAGTTGATGGAGGGGTACGGGTGTGAAGCCAAGATACGGTTGGGAGGAGAGGATGGGAAGCCTTTTGTGACGGACAATGGGAATTATATTGTGGATATGTATTTGGAGAAGGATATGGGAGATTTGAGAGCAGTGAGTGATGAGATTTTGAGGCTGCCTGGTGTTGTGGAGCATGGGATGTTTCTTGATATGGCTTCTACTGTTATTATTGCAGGTGAGCTTGGTGTTAAGATCAAGCACAAACACAGCTCTTGTTAGATCTTCTTGTTAGAAAGAGGGAAGATTATGGTTTGTAATGGAGGAAGGAGGAAACTGATGATGGTCTAAGATAATAGATAGGTTTTGGGCTGATTGTTGTATGATGTTACTGTGAAGAGATTTCACTTTTCTTCACAGAGTTTTGGATGATTGATTCATCATCATATGAGTTTGCTTAACTTGGCTTTGAAATGCTTTCTCTTTCTAAGTAATGGTCCTTATATCCATAAGTGTTGGGCTTTGCTCTCTCTGTTAAATACCGTACTAGTCGATATTGATAGGCTTAAATTCAAATTTTAAGCGCTTTTGTTTATGTATACACGATCATCTAAATGAGATTTAAGTAAACGGAAAAAAGTTTGCCAGCTTCACCAATACGGTAGAATATGATGGATAACATTTCATGTCGAGCAGCAGAATGTTGGGCTGTTGTTGAAGAACCTATTGTTGAGAGTTTGTTATCTGGTGAGATCGATTCAGGTTAATCGTCATCTGGTGAAGAGGAGTCCACAGACGATGATGAAGGTGTTAATGATGTTGATTCTGGAGGGCAAGATTTTGTTGCTGGCGACAAGCAAGATGACATTGCTGGGGACTAGAAAGATGATGTTGATATAGGCGATGAGCGGAATGACGTTTGTGAGCATAAAGCTGTAGAACACACATTTTGTACCTCCTTTCTGGCATTCTTTGTGAAAAGACTTGTCTCATTGGTAGATGTCTTACATTTAGTAGTTATCATCTGCATAGCATCCATTTTAATCAATTCAAGCATCTGGATAAATGGTTTCTGTTTAGCTATCTTGAAAGTTCTATTGAAAAACTTAGTGAGGTTATTGTGTGTATCATAACAAAATGACCCTATCCAAAAAGGCTCTGCACTAAGTATAATGATCTTTCTTTAAGAGATCATGAGCTGTTAGTGGCTTACATTGTCTGAAAATCTCTAAATTCTTTCATAATATCTTCGTTGTAGTTATTTTCAACATGCCAAAACAATGATTTCTATGTATCAAACTTATGATTTTTCTTCAGATTAGAGTAAATGTGTATAGTACAAGATCTATGTTCAGTTCTTGGTAGCTTTACCGCAACTCCATGAATCAATCTCTTATGTTGATCTGATATGATTGTCACATGATCACCCACATCTAAACCCAAATAAATCTTCAACCGCTGGATAAACCATTGCCAGTTAGTGTTGTTCTTAGAGTTGACCACAACTCATGCAATTGGGTATATCTGGTTATTGGCATCTCTAATGGTACTAAGCATCATTCCTTGCAAAGAGATGTGCTTCATGAATATTCTATCTAACTAATCATTGTCTACAATATGTCTTCCATGACACACATACTTGGTGAAAGTAGAAATACATGGAGTTGAATGCTTTAGCTCCTTCAGGACTTGAACTGCATTTGACAAATGAAAACAATTACTTCTAAACTATAAAAACAGAACTGAAAGTTACAAAACTTATTGTAATAATTCCACTAATAATCTCTCATTCTTGCAAGGTGCTCATTGCATTCTGCTTACAACTTATCAAGAAGAATACGCCTATTCATCTTTGTCTGCTCATGAGAGATTATGATGTTGAACATATTCCTAATTTCCTCTCTAATTATTAGAACACTCATTTCAGGTTCCTTTCTGATTTGTTTCACCATAATTTCATCAAGGCAATGCTTTTGATGAGTTTACACTTCCATGTGGTATGACAAGTATGTGTGTTGACACAGAATGTTCACCATCCATTGTTTGCTTGGTGTTTCTACTGAGCAGTAAATACGCCACACACAATCTTTACAACTGCATTTAATATAAATCTTTTTCTTCTCTCATCGGTGAAAGACAACATTTTCTTGTCTTGAGAATATATTTGATGATTTGCTTCTCAAATTCTTCACCATTGTAAAAGGTCTGTATCTAAAACTAAAAACACCATCTAATTCCCCTCCTTTTAGCCATCCTCTGAGCTTGTTTCTCTTCATCACCAAATGACTGCCCAGTCATAGGATACATCTCATCCTCATCTGAAATCACGTCCTCATTGTTCTCATTCCTAAACACATACAAATCCTCTTTAAAATTTATGTCAATATCACCTTCATTATCAGATTCATCACTGTTTTAATACTCTTTCACTCTCGTCTACTTCATGATCATCATCATCAGTTTCATCTTCATTGTCTTCAACACATGTTGCTCATCGTCAATCTCATCAACATGTTCTTCAACATCTATCTCAACAACATGTTGCTCAACATAAATCTCATTAGCATGTTGCTCAACCTCTGCGTCAATCTCATCAAGACCATATACCTCATTACTAACCGAACTCTATAATAATAACAACAACATGTTCAAATTTTTCTATGAAGACATCAAACTCCCTATCTCGACGACCATTAGTATTCTCATCTTCCCTTTGGTTTCATCAGTATTTTCAAATAAAAACTTCTTGCCTGGAATATCTTCATATGGTAACTTGTACCACATTTTCCCCATTCTACCTTCTTGAATCATCTTCTTCGTTACGTCTTCAAATATTGCTTTACCATCGACTTCAAACTGCTCCAAAAGACCATCGACAAAATTTAACTTCTCATCTTCTTCATATTTGAATACGCTCGAATGAAAATAGTTAATTTTCACTGACATCATTGTTAAAAACCTCACATAAGAAATTGTTTGAAAGACATCACAAGTTTGTAAACAAACAAAACAATTCTTAGACATTTCGTCGAAGATCTTATGTGCAAAAAAAAATTACCAAACTAAATTTTTTTACCTCATTGTAATTCTGACTATGATTCACCCTATTTCTTTAATTGAATCCTCCAAAATTACAGTATGGCACACAAATTTCTCCAATGAATCCTAAAATCGGTTTCACATTTTTTTCCATATTACGAACTCTAGAAACAAAGTAACTCTATCAAAGTAATTCTAAGGAAAGTAAATGATGCTGGCTCTAGTTGCAATCTCTCTCTCTTCCTCTCTCTTTGTTACTCCAAATATATTTTCTTTTCTTTTTCTCTACAAATCCTAATAATATTGGGAAATGATCTTGGCAAATATAAATTGTTTTAATAAAATTACAAATCGACCCATTAATTATTGTAAGATTAATTAAATCATATTTTGTAGTTATCACCATATAATTATTTGATTTGTATATATGATATGGTAAAACATATATTTGGTGTAGTTATTGATATATTCTAATATTTGAGATGTTCAACATCATATTACACTATACTTATCTATTAATGTAACATGCAAACTTTTTTTCCTAGTTAAGAGAATACACTAAGGTAATCATTAATGCCTAAGAGCGAGATGGGGTGAGCTGATTTTACTTTCACTTTGTTTGGTAGAACGGTTGACCTAAAAGATCAATTTAAAAAAATAATGTATTTAACAAAAAAGTGTAGTAGTACGTGGTTGGTTAGTTAGTTAGTTAATCAACCAGTCAAATGATCAATGATGATAGTAATTTGAGTATTTGTTTGACCATATTATAAACCATAGAATATACACGTACTATATACGCATACGTTTCCCGTGATGTTGATAAAATTTTTGGAGATAGAGTATAGTAATAATCATAAAGATTCAAGAATCTGTACTCAATCTCATTGCTTCATCTGTAAACACACACATACTCTTTCTCTTTATTTTTCATCTCCTGAATAATTAAAACTTTAGCTTCAGGAAAAGACGATTCTCTTACTTAAAATTAAAAGTCTCCTTTTTCTTCTCCTTTCCACTTCTTCTCCTTTAACCCAACCGTACAAGTACAACCCTCTTTCTCCTGTCCTAACCTTCAGGTCTGCCTCTTATCTTTTTCCTGTCTTTTCGTTTTTTTTTGTTTTTTTTAAATTATATGACTCGTTTCGAATTCTTTCACAACTTGTGTTTTCATCATCATCATCTGGATAAATTCAGATTCTTGGGTATATTTATGTTGCTTGATCTAAACCGTTAGTTTTCTTTAGATATATTTTTTTTTGCATCTGTTTCATTAACTATGAGCAGCTTCTAATTCACATGTTCAAGTTGCGTATTAAATCACCAAAGCATTGAATGCGAATGCTTCTGTGAAATGATTCTGACCCTAAACCCATTTATCATCTATTCTCAGCAGCATTAAAAAAAAGGAGAGAATAATAATAATACTAATATAAAGGGGGAGTTTCTTCAGCTGCAAGTTTCTATACATCCATCATGGGAGATCATTTCGTGCTGCTGGTGGATCGGTTGATAACAGAAGCGACGATTGAGGAAGCTATTCAGAGCAGGAACCGTGTGTTGCAAGGCAATGCACCCGTCGAGGAGGTTCTCGATGAGAAGACACTTGAGAAGCTGCGTAATGGAGATTTAAAGATGGTGCAGTGTAGGATTTGTCACGATGAGGATTTGGATTCAAATATGGAGACTCCTTGTTCTTGCCGCGGTAGCTTGAAGGTAACGTCATAATTATAAACATTAAAAAGAGTTGTTGGTTCGATATTAGATGATGGAAGTTGTGTTTTGTCGGCAGTATGCACATAGGAGGTGCGTGCAGAGATGGTGTAACGAGAAAGGAGACATCACCTGCGAGATTTGCCATCAGGTTCTTCTTCTCTATTGTCTCTTCTTGAAAAAAAAGTGAATGTATCTCTGATTATGTGTTGTGTTCAGGAGTTTAAGCCGGGTTATACAGCACCATCTCCATTGTTAGAGTTGGGTCATGTTCCTCTTCATTTCAGGGGAAACTGGGGAACATCTCAACGTGACCATCGTTTCATCAGAGTTATACCTGCTGATTCCACTTCCCTTGATGATCATCAATATCCTCTTTCTTCCACCACAAGCTTCATCTGTTGTCGTTCCCTTGTTCTCATTGTACACACACCACAACTCCTCTTTGATTTTTCACACCAAACCTTACCTTCTTTACTCATGTGTTCTGTTTACATTTACCAGTTCATGGCTCTTCTGATTCTCCGACATACTCTCCCCTTAATCCTCACCGGTTCCGACCTTCATGTCTTCCCTTTGTTCATGGTGAGGTTCTTGTTCTTCAAGACTTTTTCAGGGATTCGATGATGACACCTTGTCTATTTTGGTTGTTCAGCTGTTGTTTCTGAGAGTACTTGGGATCATGCTACCAATCTATGTCGTCACCAAGGCAGTCGCCACCTGTTGCCGCCATTCTCAGACCCTAGAAACCTCTGACTCTGAAGATTCATCTGATGAAGAAGCAGAGTTATGGCGCTTCCCTGAAACGCAATCTTACATTATAGGAGTGCCATGATCATTGTTTCTTTCCTTTCACATGCACAATGTCTCTGTAAATATACTCTTTCACACTTATACATGTGAAATGTTGAACTGGATTAACAGATTGAACAGAACAAAAAGTATCTAATTGGCAAAGCTCTCTTCTCATCGCACCACCACCAAGTGTTTTCCAGATCTGCATTGCAGAGAGACATAAGATTCATCTTGAATTCTTCCACAACAACTCTAACCATTTGGTTGTGTAAAAGATCAGAGATAAAAATTATATTAAAGATTTCTGTAAAAAAGATTCCCAACACTCGAAAGTGTCTATGCGTATTACAATATTAAAGAGAAGAATCTGTACACTCTTTCAAAATCAGAGACAAAGGCTAGAAGGAAAGGACCTGACATAAACAACTTTGGGATCTCTACTCCAAACAAGAACTTTTGTGTTTGTTGTCTGTAAGTAATGGAAACATCAACAGCTCCTAGAAGTTCAGTTCCAGCTTCTCCTCGGCCTGAAAAGTAAAAATGGACACAAAGAGGTAAGAGAACATGCGGAAGAGAGTTGGTAGCTATCATTAGATCTAAGTAGATTGATAGATAGAAGTAATACTTTCGGTTCTTCTGCTGCGTCCTCCAGTAACAAGCAAGAGCCCCAAATGCACAGCTGGCGACGGCTATTGCCAATGCAGCTCCAACCGGCACAACCAGAGCATTGGTGGCTACTGTCAAGTCTTCAGTGGTGGCTGAGATGGTCTCTTCCTTTCTCCCGATGACACTCTTTTCCTTGTAAAGGGAGACGAGTTTGGGCCCATAGTAACCTTTTAAGAACTTGTAGACATTGTCATGGTCCCACTCTATGCTTTTCTCGTCACTCGAGAGATAGCAGGATGGGCAAAGCTCCCTTGGCGGCCATATGATCTTTGGGAACTCAGGGTCACCAGTACTGAGAGAAGCTTCATCCTTCATGAGTCTCTCATTGACCTTATTGTGCGTGCTCCACACCCACAAGACAAAATCACGCGCCTTTTTGAATGGAGTTTTTACACTGTCCAAGAAACACATAGATACGTGGTTAGATGAGCAAAGACCGCACATCATTGACCAGACCAGTACAATGTTACCTCAAGCACATGTCATTGAAATGCAGTCGACATTCATCACACATGAAGAAGTTGTTGACGAAATCACATATTGCCGTGAATGCAAAATGGCTTTCTCCATCCTCAATCCTCACAGAAAGTGAATGAAACAGAACCCATAATCCACAGCTACAGTCAAGCATTTGAGGAATAGTTGAGATACTAGTGAGGCAAACTGAACTGAAGGATCATAATATACAAATCGAATACAGTACCTGAATCCACGAGTATCATTCCTGCTACCACGGCAAAACATCTGCCAGATAAGATATTAGGACAATGAGATATCCAAAGTGGATTATACAGGACAAACAACAGTAAGAGAATTGCAAGCAAGCACTCACGTAATATCCACGCGGAACATCCTTTCCACAAATAGGGAAGTTTCCAAGGGCATCTTTCCCTCCAGATGCTTCGTAAGAGCATTTTCCAGAAGGGCATAAGTCATCATAGTTCACTAGAATTTCTGCAGCTCCCTTCCGACACCTAGATTATAAGATATAGACAGTGTGGAAAAGAGTTACCATCGAAACGCATATGTAGACATTAGGATGATGGAGACTTTAATTTACCTCTTGGAGGCATGATGTGTTGCTAGAAGCTGGATAAATCTAATAAATGATGCACTTGTTTCAGATGATTTAATGACCTGTGGATATCACGGAACTACTTGTTGATCACCGAAACAGAGCGATGGAAAGAACATTATACAAACACAAACACAAAATCATACGGATTTCTCTACCTTGTTTGATAAAATTATATCAAAAGCTTCTGCGGTTGCTTCCTCAATGTCATACACAGCCTGAGATATCTGCGGTAAATCAACACCAGGTCATCTTTAAGCTGTTTGATCATATAAAAGCTAGGTTACTCAGAGAGCAGTCTCAAAACCTGTTTGTAGTCTGTTATATTTGTCCGGACATGTTCATTTTCGAACTTCTTATCATCCAAGCCATAAGAGCTACAAAAATAAACAGAGATAAGTAAGAAGTATATACGGAACTGATGATAGTGGCCAAAGTAGCTCAGGTAAGTATAGATAGGCTTCACACTTTAAAGGTAGAACAAAGTTTGATATTATTTTAGATATACTTTATACTTGAACCGATGCTGAAGATAAAAATCCAATAGCACAAACCTTTGTGTCTGCTTGTTAATCCAGTTAAGCAAGCGCTCAGCTGTGCGGCCATCATCGATAACAACAATATCACTTTTCTCCTTTTTAGGTTCCCCACTGCCAGAGACAAACTTTGTAGGAGGACCCCAAAAGAGCATTGGGTAATGCGAAACAGAGAACCTATCACAGAGCTTGGTATTCGTCTGCGCTGCCGGGGAAGTCATTTAGCATCAGAAACAGTGAATCAACACGATCCACAAGGTTCATTCATAAGGTAAATCAGGAACATGAAGTAAGTACCTTCATTGCACAATCAACTCTCGTCATCAAAACGATTCCTGGATGTATTGCGTCAGGTCCATTGAAAAGCCTTGCCACCTTCTCATAATGAGGCTGCAGAGTAACAAGTTAGGCAAAGAAAACGTTACCTAGTAGAAGCAGGAGCCAAAGATTCAGGCGTGGAATAGTTACGTTACCTTGTAATTTCTGCAGGCAGGACACCTAGAATCACGTAGAACGATACACACATCAATACAAACCCTTTACATACACATCTACTAGTAGCAATGAGTAGAAACATATAAAGTTAGATTCTTTTTTCACGCTAGATCCAGTACCAAACTTTAGGTAGAGAAAGGAGAAGAACCCACCAACCAAAACTTGAAACTTTCATTCTAAGCAATCAAATTTTCAAGTGATCTAGGGTTTGAAACTGACCAGTGAGCGAAGAACTCGACGACGGCATACTTGGCGGGAGTGTCGCGAAGAACCGAATCGAAGTTGGAAGAGTTCAATTCCACAGCTCTGTCTATCTGATCGGCGTTGTCACCGGCGATGTCCCGGAGAATCGAGCGGGAGCCCGGAGAAGAAGAAGACGAGAGTATTACAAGGCTGAGTAAACCGGAGAACAAAACCAGATGTGCTAAAGACATCAAATCGAATCCAAACGCTCAGAGATTTCAAAGTTTGGCGTTAGGATTTAGAGAGAGAGAGATAGAGAGAGGAAGCAAAGACCAAAGACAAGCGAAGATCTATACAAAGCTTCCCTCCTCGATCACTGAGAGATGGAGCTATGTGTAATAGAAGCTCGGAACGGCGACGTATGTTTACCAATTATTGTAGTGGATGACTTTTCTCCGCCTTAATTTCATAATGGGCTTTATTCGTATTACGAAAATGTGTTTGGGCTGTACTGGGCCGTATGGTAATATAGAAGCTACGAATAAAGTAAGATGGATGGCTAGTGTCCAGCAAAACGGGAAAAACGGGTAATATAGAAGCTACGAATAAAGTAAGATGGATGGCTAGTGTCCAGTAAGGTATTTACAGAACCTATCTCTTTGGGAGGACCAACGAAGCTTGGTGTGATTAAGACAAGAGAGTTAGAGAAGTACTTGCAAAATGATGGATTATGCAATTTTTTTAAAACTATAGAGATCCAAAATTTATCAGAATTTTCATAGTGATGCAAACAACCATGCAGTGTAGTCGAGTGTTGTCAAAAAAAAATTTTCTTTTGTAAAATTGTTATCCATAGAGTTATTTCTTATTATCACAATATGTTTGGCGTTGTCAGCCTAACATGTGGCCCGCGGGTTCGGCCCATATAAACCCATCACGAGACGGGTTTGGACAAGTAGTTTAGTGTCCATGAAATTGCGGGTTTAACGGATCTAACCCGAGCGGGTTTTGCAGGTGGTCGAGTCAGAACCCGTTACGGGTCAGCGGGTTCGCGGGTTGCCCACAAATTAATGTGTCGATTCTTCGTCTTCTCTCACTCGGTGCATCAAACTGATTCCAACTTTGATCACCTTCCACAAATTTCCTTTTGAGCTACTGCATGCATTGGAGAGAGCAAGAGATACGATAAGATCACTGATTGCAAGCCTTCGATTGAGATTATGTCAGTCTCTTGCCAGACAATAAAGATTAGAGAGTTAGCTTTGCCTCTGCCTTATTCTTCCTTCACACGCCTTAAATTGCCAAGTCTTCGATGGAGATTATGTCTTCTTCAACTCTCGCTCAAAGCAGATTCATCTTTCTTAGAAAATAATGTTTTCTAAAGCTTGAGTTGTTTTTCCTTGATCATTATTTTTTTTCCTTTTATTTTCAGACTTTTCTTTCTCAACAAATACCACTTGATGAGCTTTATGTTGTTATTATTGTTCTGTTACTGAATACAATATCAAGGTTACGCCTTGGTAACTTCTGTGGCCGTTTATGGTGCAAGAACTGCTACTTTGAATCTCACACAAAGGATAGACAAGAAGATTTTAAGAAGCTTTGAAGAGCATGTGATGGTGAGGTTCATGAGTTGAGATGTCTCATAAGTCTAGAATTTTCTTGCATATAGTCTGTTCATCTTCATGAGATTACAGAAGCTGCAGGAACAGAGGAAGCATAAGCGGATGTAGAGTGTCGGCAATTCATTGAAAAAAGAAACAATAGCTCCAATTTCAGAACTTATTCGGGTACATACATTTTATTTTCTTGAAACGTTGTTCAATAGTTCAAGATTTTGATCAATGTTATGGTTGGAGCTAGTTAAAATGACGCAAAGTGAAAGATTATCTTTGTTTTCTTCTATTGAGTTAGAGATCTTTTATCTGTTTTTTTTTGTGTTATGCATCACTTATTGACCGAGGCTGGAGATAATTTGATCGTTATCTTTACAAACATGAAATGGATAAAAATTAATGCCTCTATTGTCAGTGAGCTTTAAGGTCAAGCATCCAGACTTCTACCTCACATAGCAGGTTACAACTTTCATCTTACTCACAATGATGATTCTTAGTTATTATATTGTATTGATTTTGGTGATCATGTTAGAATAAGCTTTGGCTTGGTTCTTAGTAATTTTTTTTTATGAATGTGAAGTTTTTGTTGTGTGGAATCTGGATTGATAGGCAAAGTATATACAATGTCTAGATATTAAAATTTGAATTCAATACTTCTAGTCTTGAACTTGAAAGCTTATGTGCTAACTAGAGGGTTGGACTCATTAATATTTACTACTGATTAATAAATTAATGAATCATTAATTCATTAATTAACTGAAAACCTAAATGTCTACAATTTTTTTAACCTAATAGTTACGTAACCACGTTTCTCTAAAGTCTAAAAGAAAAAAACTGCTTGTGAGTTTTGACTGCAACAAGATCTCAAAGGCTAATTCAGAAGGGAGCTATGGATTTCTCAAACTTGATGTCAATAGATTTTGAGACACAAGGAGTTCTTGATGCTGCAAATGCTGAACAAGATCACACCAATTATGATGGATCACAAACATCTCAGTCTCGTAGAAGAAGAATCATTGAAGTTGAAGAAGAATCGGATGATGATGCAATGGAAGATGATTATGAACCAGTAAGAGTGAGGGTATTTGCCAATGCTGATGGTGATCTAAATGAGAGAAAGAAACAACATGTTCAGGATGAGAATGATAATGGCAAAGGGATGTCATTTAAGGCGCATGAGAGAAAGAAACATAAGAGAAAGGGTGATCATGGTGGCAAAGGGAAGCCGCAGAAGAAGAAAGAGAATACTGCTGATTCTAAAGACGATTGAGGTGATGATGATGAAGGAAAGTCATCAGCTCAGAAACAGAGGAGACAATACTCAGCTGTGGGGGAAGATTTTGTAGTGGTTATTAAGAAAGATGGCTCTCAAAAAGTACAATTCAAGCACTGAAAAATTGAATATGCACATAACTCCCACAAGAATGGGACTAATGTTATGAGACGCAATCTACTGAAGTGTAATCTTAAGGCTACGACTGCTGATATTTGACAAATGGCGCTCAATGTATAAGCAAACTGCGAGCAAGGAAGTATGATCACACTGTTTTTTGTTAGATGGTAGCAAAGTGTATCATTCAACATGATTTACCATTTTCATACGTTGAATATGTGAGGGTCAGATCTGTTTGGAAGTACTTGAATGTAGATGTGAAGTTTATCAGTCGCAACACAACTGCAAAAGATGTTTACAAGTTCTATCAGACTGAGACAAATATTTTGAAAACTAAATTGGCTAATCTTCATGGAAGGAATATTAGATTTACTTCTGATCTATGGACGACAATCACACATGAAGGTTACATGTTTTGACAGACACTATGTAGATAGAGACTGGAAATTAAAGAACAAGATTCTTTCGTTTTGTGCTTTACAGCCTCCACATACGAGTTTTTAGTTAGCTATGAAGATTCTTGATGAAATGAAAGAATGTGCTATTTATAAAAAAAGTGTTTTCAATCACACTTGAAAATGATACAAACAATGATTTTATGCAAGATATCTTGAAATCTCAGCTTATGATGCGAAACGATTTGGTTTGTGGTGGAGAATTCTTTCATGTCAGAAGTTCTGCGCATATCCTTAGTCTTATTGTTGAAGATTGACTCAAGGTAATCGGCAATTCCTTGCATAAGATCAGAGAGAATGTCAATTTTGTCAAAGCATCTGAATCTCGTGGGCTGCTCTTTGCTAGATGTGTTGAATTTGTACGTGTTAAAGAGAATGCTGGATTACTTTTGGATGTTGCCACACGATGGAATTCAACATATAAAATGATTGACATGGCCCTGAAGTATCGAGCAACATTTGGCCATCTCAAACTTATTTAGAGGACTTACAAGTTTCACCCAAGCGAGGATGAGTGGAGAAGATTGCAAGAGATGAGTGATATTTTGAAGCCCTTTGATGAGATTACTCGCCTCATGTCAGGATCGACATATCCTACTTCCAACTTGTATTTCATGCAAGTGTGAAGAATTCAAAACTGGCTGACACTGAGTGAAACAAGTAGAGATTGTGTTGTCCGAAGAATGGTTATACCGATGAAGGAGAAGTTTCAAAAATATTGGGAAGAAGTCAACGACAGCTTTGCCATGGCTACAGTTTTTGATCCATGTCTGAAACTAAAACTTTCAGAGTTTTGTTAGAATTCTTTAGAAAGAAATATTAAACATTTGTGTGAAAAAACTGAAAACCTTGTTTAGCGCCTATGAGAACAAGGAAAAATTGAATTCTCCTTCTGCAGAAACACATGAAGCTGTTTTAGACCAAGTTGCAGAGGATGAACAAAGTCTAAATTTCAGCAATTATGATGTGAGTTTGCTTTTGATTCTGATTTTTTAACTCACTCTTAAATTCTGATTTTAATAACACCTCAAGAACATAATATAATACTTTATTTTCAGGATTTCTTTTCATTATGCAAAGAAAATGTTGTTGTTAGTGGAAAATCACCACTGGAGATATACCTCGAAGAACCACCTATAGACGGAAAGGTGTTTGCGAGTTTGGATATTCTGGACTATTGGAAAGATAACCCGAAACGTTTTGGTGCATTAAATTTAATGGCGCGTGACCTTCTTAGAATACTTATCACAACCGTAGCTTCTGAATCGTCTTTCAGCATTAGGGCTTGAGTTTTGAAAAAATACAAAAGTCGTCTGCTACCAAAACAGTTCAAGCACTGATATGTAGTCGAAATTAGTTAAAGGGATTTGAAGCTTACAAAAATGGTAATAATTTTTATTATAACAACTAATTATGTATACTATACTGCTCCTTGGTCTTCATTATAGTTAGCTAACTCATTTTGGATCATATATGTAGAGGAAGATGAAGAATATGTTGATGATGAGACATTACCATCCTCTGAATCCATTGTTGATAAAGAAGATAACGCTTGATGGAGAATCGTTTTATTAGTGTTTGAGTTTAGCTTGTTGGTTTTCATATTTCCATTTAGAATTTAAGTTTGTTAACTGAAATTTATTTGGTGTTATTTTTGAACTATTACAGTTTGTTGCTTTCATGTTCTTTACGTTGATTTATTGGATTTATGTTTAGAAAACTAACATGATTCTTAACCTGCAAATCAAATGTTATAAGGAGAATAAACATGTGTGCTTCTTTCTTATGAGTTGATAAAATTTAGACTTTGTCTTCTTAAATAAGCATATGCGTTAGATGGACGAGCCTAGATGAAAAGATGTGTAGCTTTTTTTCTGAGTTTGAATTTTTCCTTCCTCACATAGGAAAAACAAAAACACAATTATAAACTAACCAAGATAAATATGAGAAAACGTCAAAACAAAGACCCTATTACTATTAGTAGACATTGAACAAAAGTAATAACACGTCTTCTTTGTGTAGGTAACCCGCGGGTCAACCCGCAAAAAAGTAAAAAAGGTTGGACGGAAGATATTTCTGGCTAACCCGTCATGGGCCAATCCGCGCGGGATGATAAACTGACTGAACGCTGCGGGTTTACCCATATGAACGCGGATCAACCCATTTGACAACCCTACATATGTTGTAGGTAATTGCTTATTGTTTATAATTAGTTTGGAAATTATATAAAAATATAATTGACAATTCAATTACATTATTAAAGACGCTGTTAAAAGGGAGGAGATCCTAGAAAGACTAGATTGTGATTGTAAGAACATGGATCGAAAAAATCAACCGCTACAAAGGGTTGAATGGCTCGAGAGGTGTCAGGTTGAAAGCTTCTTCTTGGTTTATGAGAGGGAAGGATATTTTATGATATGATTTTCGTAGATGTTAAAAGCAAGTTTTAAAATACTTTTTTAATTCTATGTAAAACTCTTTGGAACAGAATCATAAGATCTATGTTATAAAAAAGTTAAATAATTCCCACTTCTACTCCATTTCTGCTTCATATAGTTTTCATAATGCATCAAGCAATTGCTTCTTTTTATCAATCAGTTGTTTTTTTAAGTCATCAAGGTACGGCAAAAAGAACACTATAATGTGTCGGTCATGTGCACATGACATCCCCTCATAATAAAATATACTTGAACTAAATTAGCCGGTTACTAACTGCAGACTACAGATTCACGTGTACATGAGATATTTTAAGAGTGATTAACATCACTTGTCTTAACCCCCTCTTAATCTCCTGTAATAATCATAATTCAATGCGTGACTCAAGAGTGATCAATGTCCATGTTACATTAATTATTGTTGTCAATATTTTTTTAAAAAAGAAATTGTTAAGAATAACAAATGATAATATTTTAGTGATTATTGTTTTGGGTTTAGTGTTGAAGATGTGGAGTTAAGTTTCTAAATATTTTATAAATATTTAGAAAAATAATTTAGTCTATTTTCATCATAATTTAAAGATATTTTTAAAAATTATCATTTATTAAAAGTAAATTTACAAAATAATATCAAACTTGTGATATAATTACAATTTACCCTAAGTTGTCAATGTATTTCACATAAATGAAAACACATTAATGGGATGCCACCTACATTGTAAAGTAATAAAACATGTTTACTAGATGTATCACTGATAATTTTACAGTTTCACTGATATATAACAAAATTACATTAACCAAAAGATTTTTTGAAAAATATTCTAATTATATTCAACATTTTTGAAGCTTTATCTATGAAGAAAAAAAGGAACAAAAGCTTACAGCCTTTCTTTTTCTTTTGCTGATTTAAAAAGAATTTTATTAAGTATATGCCAATTTGCCATTTTTGCATCTTGTCAGCACCCAGTATCCACCATTAATAAAAAAAGCTTAAAGCGGCTTTTAATTTATCCTTTATTTTCAATAATACTCCTTATATTTAACAAAACGTTACCCTCATAACCCCAAATAATTTGTAATGCAAATTACAAGCCAGAGTTTTAGGCTAATTTGTAATAAATTACACTAAACTAAAGGACAAAATATGTAAATAAAAAACTACTAGGGGCTTATGTGTTATCTCTCTCTCTCTCTCTCTCTCTCTCTCTCTTCCAAATAAGAACCAATCTTCTTCTGCTTTCTCCTCATTGACTCCATTTTTGAAAACTCCTGATTTTTCTTTTCTTTAGCCGAATCTCAGACTCTCTCTCTCTATCTCCCTTCCTTCGGATTCCCTCTTCCACTAATCTTCGCCTCCTTAATCGGACCTTCGAAATCTCTTTTTTTTCTTATTCAATCAAAACTCCAAATCGCTTCCCATCGATTTCAACTTTCTTGGAATCTCCGTCTTCTTCCAACCATCTTCATCGGAGACACCCTTATTAGATAGGTCAATCAAGTACTCGGAAGAGTGTCTTGCTTTGTTAATCGTTTGACGAAGAAGAAAGGAGATGTTGGGAGCTGGATGTCAGTTGACGAGAGGCCCACACGGCGAAGACCCTTTTTACAGCTCCGTCAAAGGGTCTCGTAAGCCCAATCACCACCGCACCGATCAGCTACGTAGAGCTCAGAGCGACGTCTCCCATGGCCGATCAGCTAACCCCAAGCACCACCTCCAACGCGAGAACGAGTCTCCTTCTCAAAAAGTCACAACTAATCTGGAACGCTTCTTAGAGTCGGTCACACCATCCGTGCCTGCCCAGTACTTACCTAAGGTCTTGTTTGAACATGTCAAAATACACTTTTTTTAAAAAAAATAAAAAAGATCGTTCCTTTATGAGATTGGGGAAGAACCCAGTATCTGTAATGATGATTGTAATCTCTGCAGACGTTGTTACGTGAAAGAAAAGCTGATAATGATGATAAAGTTCCTTACTTTGTGCTTGGAGATATCTGGGAGTCGTTTGCGGAGTGGAGTGCTTACGGGGCAGGAGTGCCTCTTGTTTTGAATAACAAGGATCGTGTTATTCAGTACTATGTGCCTTCCTTGTCAGGGATTCAGATATACGCTGATCCTCATGCCTTGAGTTCGTCTCTTAAAGCAAGGTAATGTGTTGTGAAGTTTTCATAGTGTTGGCTTTTGTTAACACTTTTCCTATGGCAGGCGGCCTGGTGATGGTAGTGATGATTCAAGTAGCGATGTTAGCACGGATAGTGATTCTGAACGGGTTACTGCTGGAATGGATCATGTATCATTGAGAGATCAGCATCTGGAAGACTCATCGTCGAGTGATGATGGTGAACGTTTAGGTTCTCAAGGTCGTTTGATGTTTGAGTATCTTGAAAGAGACCTTCCTTATATCCGTGAGCCTTTGGCTGATAAGGTTTGTGTGTTTGTTTCTTTACTAGAGCCTTACATATAAGGATTATGAAGGCATGCTGAAGATACTAAATAGCAAAGCAAAATCTAAAGGATTCTGAAAAGACTTACAATTTTTTAGAAACTGGTGATTTATCTGCTCTTTTATATCATTTTTGTTATCAGATAACTTGTATTTCGTCAGCATATATCGCAATATACTCAGTACTCTGACTTTTTCCCAAACCATTATTTTTGTTTGCTAAAGTAAGAACTATTAGTTGTTTGCAAATTGTTTATGTGGCTCAAATGTTGGATATCAATTAATCAAAAATCTTCAGTTTGGCCTGGAATTGCTATGGTCATCCACATAAACCAAACCACATTCTAAGCTCACATGACATAGGAACTTGTGTGAGTCTGTTGCTTTGGCTCCTCATGACTGACTGTTGCCTATGTTTCATTACAGGTCTCTGACCTCGCTGCTCGGTTTCCTGAGCTGAAGACGCTAAGAAGCTGTGACTTACTTCCTTCAAGCTGGTTTTCTGTGGCATGGTATTGTTGTTTGTACTTTGAGTGCAGTTTCCTGCTGCCAATATCCTGTGACGCTTCTGAGAATCCATTATATACTTTGCAGGTACCCAATTTACAAAATACCCACAGGACCTACAGTTAAGGACCTGGATGCTTGCTTCTTGACGTATCATTCCCTTCACACATCGTTTGCAGGTAAAACAAAACTGTCATTCTATTAAGACAAGCAACCCTTCGATTTACACGGTTGCAATGATCAAGAGAACGCTTGCTGAGAACTCTATCTAATCAGCAGGGCTAATCTACTTGACGGAAACCAATTTCTCCAATATCGTAGTGACGTGTCTAGTGTAGGATGATTTTACTATTTGGTCACTTTGACAAACATAACTAGATGTGTGTTAATGAGAAGAATTTGAGACGGTTGCTGGGGAATCCATTGTTTTTGAGTGTTTGGTAGATAGTTCTTAATGACAGCGTTTGGCCTTTGTAGGTCCAAGCAGTGCACAACCAATGAGCCTTGTGCCGCCCATAGAGACAGAGAAGATGTCATTGCCTGTATTTGGGCTCGCTTCATACAAGTTCAAAGGTTTTGTATGGACACAAAATGGAGGCTCTGAACACAAGCTAGTAAACTCTCTCTTCCAAGCTGCTGACAAGTTGTTGCGTTCATGTCATGTTAGCCACCCTGATTTCCTCTTCTTCTGCCGCCGCTGATTTGATAACTTTTAGTACGATTTTAAAAAGGAAGTTTCTCGATAAGGAACACAGCCAAAATGAATTTGTGGAAACATTTTTAGTGGTTCACAAAAGAGTTTGAAAATTAAACTCAAACTGTTGATGGTTGGTCTCAGACCTAAAGGTGATTTATCTGTAAGCTATAGATAAACGAGTTTTTTTTTGTCAGGTTATGTATGTGGACCCTGGGCTAACCCTGTTGTTGTATACCAATACATACCATTGTTGTCTGCAATAGAAACTTTGAGAGTAAATGTGAATATGTTAAATCTACCACTCAAAATTATGTTGAGTTGAATCAACTCAGTCAAGACAAGGATAAATGTCCATGCTGGTTTGCCGGATACTAAACTCAAACAAGACTAGATTTGGTCAGCTCCCTTTCTATCCTCTCCTTATTGTATAATAAAAGGTACCTTTCTACTATATATTCATAAACCAGTTATTCACATCTCAGCATATCAAGTACTATATACTTTCATTTGTACATAATGAAATATCATTGTGGGATTTAGATGTGTTAGTTGATGTAAATCTAAAGAGCTTATATTCTCGGGCCTCTCAAATAGATCTTTTTAAGTTTTTGTCACCAAAATAACCTAAAAAATGATTAAAAAATATATTTTTTTTGAAAAATTTAATATTTATTTATTTAAAAAAATTAAATTTCACCTCCAAAAGTTCACCTCATAACTCTAAATCTTAAGTTTAAATTAATTAAACTAAGGGGTATAAATGTTTATTTATACCATTTAATAAAATTTATTTTGATCATTTTTCTCCTTTAAATCTATTTTGTTACAAAAAAAATTTAATGTCTATCATAGAGTATTTCTCTATATTATCAGTTAGATGGTTGATATATATTGTATACTTCACAATAGAAACATTAACCTTTGCTTTTATTTAAATTTTAAACTTAAAGACATTTCTTATACTATAAGTTGGGTTAATTGATCAATAGATATTGTTTTTACCTTAAAGTTAACATATATTTTGGTTCAGTTTTTTTCTTTCTTTTAGTTTTTAAAATCATATCATACCATGTTGGGGTTTCTAAAGAAGTTTTTTTCACAAACCCAAATGATTTATCAAATAGCCTTAATATACCATATTTTATTATTGATCTAGATTGATCTGAAACTAAAGTCTATTATATGATATCAATCTTTGTGGATTCAATCACTAAGTATTACAACTGATACTTTAAAATCGTAAAGTTGTTGTTAAGGTAAATTTGAAAAATCATATATAAACTACTCTTTCATCTACTTTCTACTCCTGGTAGAATATAAATTCTGTGAAATTTGTAAAAAATCTCCCAAAAATCTTGCAAAAAGGTCCTCGTTTTGAAACTCATTTAACAATGCGTCATTACTACTCTTTCTTTGGATTTGTCATGTGTTTCTTAATGCATGAACATGCTTCTTTGGCAAATTTCACAAAATAAGATGCTCTCATTTCACCATTAATTTCTTTCTCTGACATTCTAGTGATGTCGTTCAAATATGTAAGCATGGACGGTCTCTCTGGGATTCATTTTTGGATGAAGGGTAAGAAACCACATATGCCTTTGGGCACATGTTAAAAACCTACTTATGCGAACTATTGATTTTTATTTAGTATTCATTGATTCATGGTAACTATGTCGTGTTTTTGTTCTTTTCTTTGCAGAGCTTGTCCACCTTCATTTAAAGTGAAAGGAAACTAAAATCAGAACCTTTTGAACACTTTTTTCATCATGACAATGAAGATGTGCGACTCACTTGTAGATAAAGAAAACTTCAAATAGAAAAACAAGGCACCGTAAAAACCTGATATGGTCTAACGATGTAATGAACTAAGCAAGTTTGCATATGTCCTCATACTCAATGGACTTTATGAATATTCCTTCATACACACCTTTCTCGATCTGCACTTAGCACATAACTTCTCTCTATCCACAACCAACAACTTGGCATTTGAACCACAACACTCCCATTTTGACTATCTTAACTAACCATCTAATTTGTGGAAGCATAACTTCAAGATCCTCCAATCAACTCATAGCACATGCATTTCAATCTCCCCAACATAATTATCAATCACTTTTCTCACTAGCCCTTCTGCTTATAATATCCTTTCTCCAACGAAGCCTCGCAATGACTCCTTACAACAACCAGTAAAGTTAACGATTCATCATTTCCTTATTTTTCTCGCTCTCATTCATCAACTCATCCAATTACCTACAATTTAGAGCAATTGTAGTACAATTTAATCTCTAAACTACATAGATTATCATTATAAGATTTTATTTAACATTATTTGTTTTCTTAATCTTCTCTAATCACACAGTATAGTTATTAAAAATATATGTAATATTGTATACCTCACTATGGAACTATTAACCTTTGTTTTTATTTAAATTTTCAATGCAATTTGACACGGATCTGCAGAGGGCTCTCCCAACTATATATGATCCATTGTGGGAAACATTTTTTTCCTAGGTGTTGGAGTTTCCTAAGTTCCTCAACGGACCATGGCTAGAGAGAGAGATAGAGAGAAAAGAAACATAATTATATTAGAAACTTTCGTTTGCGACTGAATTTTTTTTTGGATCAAAATATATAAATGAAATAAAATAGACAAATATTTACTCTTTCGCTTAGATGCTAATATCGTTTTCTTAATTCTTACAATCTCCGAAGATCGGCAAAATTAGTTTGACTAATAAGGTGAAAGTTGGGATCCATGGATTCCACGGTTCAATCAATTCCACGTCTTCTCTTCTTTTTGATATTTTTTCTCAATATTTATTTTCGAATATAGTAGTGCATATCGATTTCTGGTACATAAATTCGAAATATCAGATACTCATGGAAATACAATAATAGAATCAAGAAATGCATCTTTCTTCGAAAATATTTTTCCATGCAAGAAAACAAGGTTCAAAACAAACACAAGAAGAAAGAGACGACGAAAATGTCTCAGAGATTGAAAAAAATGTCGAAATTTCTATAAATGATATTTCAGAAAATGAAGAAAAATGAACCTAGAAAGAGCAAAAAATTTAGAAAGGAAAAATCTTTGGTGAAGATTTCTTAATGGTATTTTATTAGAAAATGATCAAAAAACTTTGGCAAAAGTCATGTCTTCACCAGACGCTTCGTTTTGGAACGAAGCCGTTAAAAGTGAATTTGATTCTATCATCATGAACAAATTTACTACAAGACTGAAAAGCATTAGAGAGTAAATGAATTTTAAAACAAAAATTAAACCATGATGGAACACCTGGTGACAAACACAAAACTAGGCTCGTAATTTAAAGATTCAGAAAAAGAGAAGGTTTTGACTACTTTGATACTTATTCTCCAGTTACGAAAAATAACATCAATAAGGCTAATAATAGCAATCACAATGTTAAGAGACCTAGAAATCCATCAAATGGATGTAAAAACTGCTTTTCTAAATGGTAATTTAGAAGAGAAAATTTACATGAAACAACCTGGAGATTTTGTTATTTCTGGACAAAACCAAAAGTATGCCGACTTGTAAAGTCACTTTATGGGCTCAAACAAGCTCCTAAACAATGGTTTGAATAATTTGACAATGTAATGATGTCAAATAATTTCAAAATTAATGAATTGTGATAAATGTATATACCACAAAAATACATATGTTTTGCTATGTCTATATGTAGATTTTTTTTTGAACACATGTCTATATGTAGATGATATGCTCATTATTGGAAGCAATAAAGATATCATCAATCAAACAAATAATATGCTCAAAGGCAAATTTGAGATGAAAGATACATGATTAGCATATGTAATTATCTTAATCCAGTCTCATTATGCTCAGACAATATTAGAGAGATTTTAAAATTACTCTAACAGTAAGGCAAAAACTCCATTAAGTCCTAAAATGCACTTGACAAATAATTCAGGTGAAACGGTTTCACAAAATGAGTATGCACGTGTTATTGAAATTCTCATGTACTTGACCACTTGTACTAGACCAGATTTAGCATGCAGGAAACATACTTAGTCGACATAAAAGTAATCCATGTCATACACAATGAAAATTTATAACGAGAGTACTCAATTACTTGCGCTACACCAAAGACTTTGGGCTTCACTATGGTAAAGAACCAACAGTTTTAGAAGAATACAATGACGCTAACTGTATATCAGATTCTAAAAACTCAAAAAATCCACAAGTGGATACGTCTTTTCGCTAGGAGGAGTAACAATATCATGTAAATCTACCAAACAAATGATATTAGCCAGATCCATATGAAATTTGAGTTTATAGCCTTAGACAAAGAAGATGAATGCCTTAGAAAGTTTTTGGAAGATATTCCTATGTGGGAGAAACTTGTGCCAGCTATACGCATACATTGTGACAGTCAATCAGCTATAGCTCGGACTCAGAATAATCTCTACAATGGTAAATCTCGTCACATCAGAAGACGACATAAGACCATTAGACAACTTATCTCAAATGGTGTAATCATAATAGACTACATCAAATCGGCTGACAACCTAGCGGATCCATTCACTTAAGGTTTGACACGAGATATTATTGCTAAGTCATCAAAATAAATGGGTTTAAAGCATATAACAAATGAGGATGCTTCACTACAACCCTACCTATCATGACTGGATATCCCAAAACGTATGTTCAAAGGAAAAAAAACAAAATCAAACAGAATCTACTAAAAGCACTTTGAGACAAAGTAGTCTCTTCCTAGCTCCTAAGATGAATAAAGTGCTAAGAAATGTAAGAAGGATAACCATTAACTTTTAATGATTCTATAGCTTATAAAATGGAGTATTACTCAATAATTTTCATGGTCAATCACCAAATGAGTGTGAAATAAGGTCGTTTCTAGGAGAATGAATGCAAAACTATATTCTCTAAGTTCACTCATGAAAACCATGAATAGTTCAGGGTCACAATGAACACAATAAAGAACTATGTTCTATGGGAAAATGAAGCTGCATTATGCATGTTGTCTCGGTTTACATAAAACATTTGTTGGTTCAAGACATCATGTTCACCTCCTAGTAAAGTAAACTCGACAAATATTAACTATGAGTGGTTTAAGGCTTAAAAATGCCACCAACTCAAATGCAGTGAATTATTCGCAAACACTCTTGATAAGTCTGTCTAGTCTAGTCAAAACTAGAATAAGTATAGTATTTAGAGTCTATCGAGTCTGCATATGTTTATAGTCATTTTTATTCATGTGGGAATTGTTGGGCCAATTATCTTAATGGAAAAATGTAAAAAGAAATGTGCCAATGGGCCAAACTACTTCAAGCCTTTGTGGCACAAATAAATGAAGAGGAAGGAGAAGAAGTCCATATCGAGGAGAAACAAGAAGAATGAGTAATATATATGTTTTCACCCTTGTTTTGGTTCAAAGGCTTGGGAGAGAGGCAGACTCCCAACGCGCGTGCAGCCGTCGCCGTCTGGCCGGCTCGGCTCAGCGTGGGCGTGGGCTTGGACTTGGGAGAATGTGGTCCTAGAGCCACTACAAGATGTTTTTTGGAGTATTTTTCTGTGAGCGATAGATTTTTCACTTCAGAAAAAGTGTTGAAGGAGTTTTATGAGATTTTCGCAGTGTTTGCAACCTTTCCACGTTTCTTGAGTCAAGCATATTCACCAAGATTCTCAGAAACCACTTCTGCACAATCTTTCAAAGCAAAACGAACATCTCTCCTCCTCTTATATATAGAACTCGCCTCTCTTCTCATTTAGCAAACTTTTACAATGAATCTAACAATCAAAATCCCTAAGCGTAAGTCTATTAGTTTGAGATTGTTTCGTATTATTTTAGTTCATAGGGACATTCAGGAGTGATGCATGAATCGTCTATCCTGGTTGTATCATGGGACTCTAATTCGTACAACTTCGTCTCATTACAGAGCGAATATTAAGAGCTAAGGAAAGAGATTCGTACAAGTTCGTCTCACTACGGGACTCTAAAACGTTTTCATATCGGTTTTCATTTCATCTTTCCGAACATTAATTTCCTTAATTTCGTCTATAGTTATATCGTTTATGTCAATTCGGTTATCTGGCTTCAAAAAATATTATGTCAGCCTTTTAATAACACTAGAAGTCCAAACAAGAAAATAGGCATGGCCATTTTACCCGGACTTGAGGACCCGATCCGAAACCGATCCGAAAAATTCTTGTTTGGGTATGAACTGAATCGATCTTTTTATCCTATTGGGTCTTGTTATGGAGGACCCATGGGTCTTGGACCCGACCCGAACCGAGACCTGATGGGGTACCCGAAATACCCAAAATTTCTAGTATACATCAAGTATATATGAATATTTCAATATATTTTTGGTATTATGTGTATTTTATTAAGATTCAGATTTAGATTTTTGGTATAGTTTTGAGTTTCTAGTAAAATTTTAGATTTTCAAAATTATAATTCGGATAATCAAACTAAAGTTCTGGTATTTTTCATGTCTTAGGGTCAGATTTTGGGTAAAATTTCAAATTATTTTTTGGGTATTTCAATATTGAAGTATTTTTTTGTGTTTTGGGTATTTTTTTTGAGCCGGACCAGATATGACCCAAACATAACCCAATCCGAAACCGAACCGAATCCAATCCGATAAATTCTAAGTATCTTATTGGATCTTACTATCTATAATCCAAACCGACCCGGATCCTACATGACCCAAACCGAATGTGATCCAAAGACCTGAATGCATGTGCCTACAATAAAACCATAAATAGTTCTTAAAAAGCACACTTCTTGTCTCCGAAACCAGAAAGGAAATAACAAGAAACGAGATCAATGGAGGAAGACTACATAAGAGTGGTTAACATAACAGTGTTTGGAGTAATCTCATGGGGTCTGATTTTCATCATCCTACGTAGAATTTTCTCAAACTACTCATTCGACTTCAGCACTCGTATAGTCTCGGCACTTCACGCCACAGTCGCTGTCGTTTTAGCAACTCTTACGATTCAAGATTGGTCTTGTCCAGTTTGTCCAACTGCTTCCACGTCAACTATCCAGCAGATGGAAACGATGGCGTTTTCATTGTCTTACATGATCTACGATCTCATTTGTAGTCACTTTGATCAGGTCCTAAGCATTGATAATGCGGTTCATCATTCTTTCTGCATTCTTGGTTTCCTAGCTGGACTTTGCTACCGAGAGGTAAAATACTCTTCTTCTTTTTTTACTATTGGGTTTTTGGATTAGATAATTGATGTGTTTTTTTTTCTGGTGTATGGTGAATTTAAGTGTGGATCTGAGATAGTGGCAGCATTGTGGATAGGAGAGATCTCGACTCCATTTCTTAACCTCAGGGTGATTCTAAAAGAGATTGGTTATAGAGATACCGATCTCAATCTTGCCGCCGATGTGAGTAATTAGTATATACATGATTAATATTGTCATTAACGTGAGGTAGAACAATAATGTTGACCAAAACAAAAACACCGTTAGATAAATATTATTAACAAGTAAACATAGTGATTTGTCAAATCTTGCATTAAGAAATTTTGTATCGTTTTACTAAAACGTAGTACTTAAGTACATTAAATCCTACGAAGTCAAACCATAGATAATTACATTACAATTCATCTAAGATCATGGCGGGATAATTCACTTCTTAATAATAAATGATACAGATGTGTTTTGCAATAATCTTCTCATTGGCGAGAATGGTGGGTGGACCTTACCTCGTTTATGTCACGATATCAGCTGATAATCCCTTTCTCATCAAGGTGAATTAATAATGTATAAATTTCGTTTTTTTTGAGAATTTATTTTAAGCGGCCAACAATTATGGTAAATTTCGTTTTGATCTTTGAGACTCTGACTTATTATTATTTCATCAATTTCTCCTTATAATAGGTTTTATAAAATGTAAATCTTTTTGAACGTCAACATATTATCGTTGCGATGAATATTTTATCAAGAAACTGCCCGCATTATGCTGTTTATTCTCATCATATAACACGACATCTAAAATATAATATTTGTGTATTGTATAGGCAATGGCATTGGGATTACAACTCGTGAGCGCGTTTTGGTTCTATAAAATCCTCAAGATGATCAGTTACAAACTTATTAAAAGATCAATTCCCACTGAAAATTTACTTGGCTGAAGTTAAATTACTAGAAATTGATGGATTCCAATTTTTATCATTTTAATAATACTTAATTTTTTAAACTGATGTATTCCAAATTTTATCGTTAGTTTAATAATGAGAATTCATAATCTTTTATCTTATATTAGAGAGTGTATACTCATTCCAAAAAAATAGGATCTCAAATGAATATATAATCAAATCCCTCATTGTATGATTAATCCCAAAAAGTAAGATTCAAATAAAAATAAATAACCAGTGGTGATGGCCTAGTGGCGCTTGAGGGAAATAAAAACCCAATACAACGAACCCATATTCAAACCCCACTGGCCACACGGATATGGGCTATTGCTTTCGGCTCATTTGAATGCCCAGGAGAGGGTCTATCCGTGGGCTGTACCTCCACCCGGGGTTAGGTCTGTGTCTTTAATAGACCCGGGTTTAACCCTTTTTCAGTTAAAAAAAAAAAAAAAAAATGAAACTATAATCTCATGAGTGATGATTGCCACCGACCGTAGGTTTTATGTTCATTTTCTCAGTCCGTTGATTCTATCTACATCCGGTGACCAGTACATCACTTTTGGAGGTTCAAAAGACATTTATTTACCCTGGTGTCATTACGTAATGTTTTCCTGTGATTTGGCATCAATTACACAATACCTAAACTCATTTTCTGATAAATCATCCATCTTTCAACTAATCTACATGTAAAATGTTTTCTAAATAAATGACTAAAATAAATATTTACTGATAGAAATTTGACTATCCATTCTTTTAAACTATTTTACATGTAACACTATCTATACCATAAATCGAAATGGGACTTAAACTAAAGTACATAACAAACATTGAACAGAGTCATTGCAAAAACTCCTTGAATTATTAATTACAATTTAAGTCATTACTTTTTATAACCTAAAATAAAAAGAAAAATACACTAAAATATCAATAAATATGAAAAATGTCTATTATGCCACACTTTGAAGGGAAATTATGAAATCATACTCTTAAGTATTGAAAAAAGGAACAGTGACAAACAAATGGCAGGGATACAAAACAACATGTTAACGATAATGGTTTAAATGGCAAGGTAATGGTAATGATACGGAACAACAATTTAACGACAAGGCTTTAAGAATAATTATCTTAAATCAATCTGGATTTTGGTCAACAGTGTAATCACTTTTCTCTCCCAATACACTTTGTTCTCTTCATTCATCAGATTGGTCAGCATTTGCTCATAATAAACCTTCTTCTCTTTTTGTTCATCAGATTACTCTATAAAAACATATCTCACTGGTTATTATAGATAACTTGATTACTTCTTGTACTCTAATAAGCTTTCTCTGTGCTGTGTGCAATCCTTCAAGTTCATAGTGTTGTTTGAATTTGAAAATCTTGTTCTTCTTTTGTTAAGTCAAATGTCGTTGTCTACTGGTGTGTGTATGCTACGTAATCTGTGATTAGTCACATTGAGAAAGTCTCATCATCTTAAATACTAGCAAAAGTGGACCAAGTTGGGTCAATGTCATAAAACGATGAACATGAATAACTGGAATAGTATCAAGATGATTTCAAACTAAAACTCATGGGTTATTACAGATCATGTCTGCATTTAATAGAAGCAATTGCAAAATAGACGCAAAGTTCAAAAAGCAGAAACAATCAACTTCATAACACACAATATCAATAGACACGACTAATGCATATAAGTATGTCAGTTGCAGAACCCATGCTCTTGTGAACAAGAAAATCATTAGGAGGTGTAACATCTCTTACACTGTGAACTCCGTTAACTAATAGTCTTGTGCAACTCAATGTGGTTGATGAAAGGACATTTGACTTGAAAAAGAAATTTTCAATTTTGGGACTTTGGGTGCAATACATATCACATAGAATAATGCATTATCTTCTTGGATGTAATGATCCACAAGAAGAAGTTCTCCACCTTCACTACTTTGCTCCTTAAGAAAAACCCTCTAATGATTAGCGAAACTAAGAGCAAGATCAACCCTAAGGGCCCTTAGTTTTTTTTTTATTTTAAAAATAAAAAATAAAAACAGATCAATTAACGTGTCAGTGGGGTCCACAAACAGTGTAAGAACCCAATTAAGAACACTTCTTAATTAAGAGATTTAAGAGGTGGTTCTTAAGGGATTTAACGGGTCCCACCCGCTAAGAACCCCGTTTGTTCATGCTCTAATAGACCTTGTTTTTCCACAATCAAACATTTGCAAGTCCATATAGTGGACAACGCTGGCATGGGCATATAAATAACGGTAAGACCCAGTGATTCTAAAACCGGTGAAAGGGCAGAAAAATGCGGAGAAATTGTAAAGCTTTGAATCTGTTTCCATTTCAGCAGATTTGAAATTTTGGGTCAATCTAACTTTGCGTTTGGACATTGAATCTGAAACACCCTCTTTTTTTGATATAAAAAGAAGACTATAATCACTACGTCTAAATCAATAGCTTTAATCTATTTACCACGAGGCACACAATAAATGTTCTACACTACATAATATAGGGGTCACAAAACCTATACATAAGGTGAGAAAGGTGGAAAAAATAACCTCGAGGTGAGAGATGCGACTACTGAGATGGGCAATACTACAACTTTCCCTTGAATACGTAACCTGGAGGTTAGAGATGAGATTCATGTGCTTAGTGAAGTAACTATCAAGCATTTCCAAGTCGTTGTCTGATTCCAGTCCATCTCCATCCATGTCAAATTGTGTAAATATGAGAGTGACAATCGGAAGAAAGAAACCGTCCTTAGAATATCTAATATGATTAATGAAGTTCTAAAGACCTAGTAGTCGCTTATATTTAATAGGACAATGCCCCGATTAGGCCATAGTCACATGTTTGCTTAGATATCAATATATGATGAATGAAGTTTCAAAGAATTAATATTTGCTTATATTTAATGAGTACAATACTTCTATTGGGCCCTAATCACATGTTTGCTTGGATGACAAAATGAGTTATCATTTGCTTTTTAAAACTGACTACCAAAAACGGCAAAAGGAAACAACAAGAGTAAACATCCATTATAAACGACAATAGTAAACATAGGGATTTATTTGGATAACAAAGAAATAATCTGAAAAATTGATTCACCGTGTTTTGAAAGTTGGTGTGAAAAAGAGTAATACTTTGAACAACTGATTATATTGTTAATAAGAGTTTGAGATTCATAAAACTGATGAAGAAGAAACAAAAATCACAAAATATTTAAGCGAATTACCATAACCTAGAGTTCTATATCTAAATGACACCCATGAAATGAAGAAATATACCTATGTACTTCGTCCAAAAGCAACTTTCGAACATTTTTGGACCCTTATTGACTTAAAAGTACCGATACCAAAAGTCACCAGCCAAAGTACAATTGCAGTCATAGTATGACGGAAGAAGTTATGTCTCAAACTCATCCCTCTTGGCAATCAACCCGAATAATCATGCCAACCTTGACCCTAACCAACATATAAGAAACTCTAGCTAATATTTTTGACTTACTAAATGGTGATTAAGAGAGATTTACGGGTGAACAATTTTTAAGATGCGAGTTTGGTATTATTTATGAATGTAATACAAGATGTTATGTTCCTCGTTTGGTTATTTCCTAGGCTTTTTTTTTTTTTTACAAAATTTCCATCTTTTTCTTTCCAACTCGAATATCGCGATAATTAAGTTTATAAATATACCAGTAATTTCAAAATCAATAACTGAACATGAACCAAAATCCAAAAAAATTGGTTGGGTTCAAAATGAGTTCATGAAAGAATCAAACAATCAATCTGTCTTATTATACAAATTCATGGTCTTTTCCCATACGACTTAACATTGCACTAAATATTTAATAGGCCTACTTGAAAATAATAAAATGTCTTGTGAGGCCCTTTAATATACTAAACCGTAATTTGGGTGATTAACATATATATACTCCATCGTCGCTGCAGTGTACTTTGTCTCTTTGGAACTCCATTGTTTGATTCAAGCTCGACAGAAGTCAGTGTTGATCTCTGCCTGTGAACTTAGTTTATCGTATGCGGAAGGTAATCATTTTCTTGATTGATATGAATGAACCATAAACGACTGAGTCTAAGGTTGTGAATTTTATTACAAATTCTAATTTTATTGTAAATTTTAGGAATAATAACAAGATAAATTGTTAAGAATACCATAAGTTAAATACCATGTTTTAAAAGTACAACCAGCGGGGTTCGGCCAGTGGTTCTGGCTGCGGACGGTCATAGAGAACTTCAGTTCGGCGTCTCTGGTTCGATTCCCCACGGCCACCGTCCGAAAATGGCGTGCACGCGGGCCTCGTGGATTGGCCATCAATCTCGGTTGGTGGGCTCCACGGTCATCAAAAAAAAATACAATTAAACAAAAATATATTAACATTTGAGTTTACATTTTAGTGAATATTTTTTTTAAGATTTAGTGTTTAAGAGGTGGAGTTGAGTTTCTAAATATTTTATAAATATTTAAAAAAAATAGTTTAACATATTTTCATCATAAATTTAGGATATTTTTGAAAATAATAATTCATTAATGGTAAATTTGAAAATTGGTATTAAACTTGTGGTAAAACTGAAATTTTTACAAAGAACAACTAAATTTGGATGAAAATTTAAATTTTAGAAAATATAATTGTGAAAGAAAAATAAATAAACTAGTATTAATTTCAGAAAATAAATTAAGTTTTATATTGAAAGTAAAAATAAAATCAAAAGTATAAGATTTTTAAAATCAAAATATAATTAGAATTTTAAGATTTGTTTTGAATTTAAAATGTTTTTAAATTTCCTTTGAAACTTATCAAAATTTTAAATTACAATAAACAAATTTGTATGTTAAAATAAGCATGATTTTGATAAGTCAGTATATTAAAAATTAAAAAGTAATTAATTAAAATATTAAATTGCGAAACTATAAAACTCTGGTACTAAAATGCTTAACGAAATTTAATTGAAATATGATAATGAAATTTTCCCTTAAACAAATGGAAGAAGAAAATAAAATATATTCATGGGCTTTTAACTATACAGATTTACAATGCAAGAAACGCCGATTAGAACATTGGGCCTATAGAAAATGAAAGATGGGTTTATAAGCCCACCATTAAGTTTCTGCTTAACCCTAGTTTCGAGTGTGGGATATATATCGTCCCCCCTTGGTAGCCGCAATGAACTTCGTTCGTCTCTTTGTTTGATCTGCAAGAATCGGAAAAAATGGCAGAGTCGAAGGTTGTAGTTCCAGAGTCAGTGCTGAAGAAGAGGAAGAGAGAGGAGGAGTGGGCCCTCGCCAAGAAGCAGAGCGCCGAAGCTGCCAAGAAGACCAACGCCGTTAACAGGAAGCTTATCTACAAAAGAGCTGAGCAGTACGCCAAGGAGTACGCCGAGAAGGTAACCTTTTCTTCTCTGATATGTATCGTACTAGCTTTGGTTCGGTTCTGTCTAAATGAACATTGTGTTTCTTGTATAGGAGAAGGAGTTAATCTCGTTGAAACGTGAGGCTAAGCTTAAAGGTGGTTTCTATGTTGACCCTGAAGCTAAGCTCTTGTTCATCATCCGTATTCGTGGGTATGTTTGTGTGGAGATTTAGCATTTCGCTTAGAGATGATAGTGTTTGGTTTCTTATCTTTTGTTTACCTTTGGATTTGTAGTATTAATGCTATTGACCCAAAGACAAAGAAGATTCTTCAGCTCTTGCGTCTCAGACAGGTTCTGTCTATGTCACTAACTGCTGATTATGTAGTAACCATACCTTTTTATCGTTTGTTTGGTCTTAGATTAGTGTGCTTCTTGTTTTTGTTTGTTGTTGTATAGACAATTCTGAAGTTAGCTTCCAATGTTAAATGCAGATCTTCAATGGTGTCTTTCTGAAAGTTAACAAGGCTACAATGAACATGCTTCGTCGTGTTGAGCCCTATGTGACCTATGGGTATATATCTTATCCTTTTTTGCCATGTTAAGAACTCTTGGTGACTAGAGTAGTAACCCTTTCTCTTCTTTATTCAGATTCCCTAACTTGAAGAGTGTTAAGGAATTGATCTACAAGAGAGGATACGGAAAGCTTAACCACCAGAGGGTTGCTTTGACTGATAACTCCATCGTTGAGCAGGTTCGGAATCACTCTCTTGGTCCTGCTAGATTCTGTGAATGTTGTTATTCGGGTGTGGAGTAAAGTGATTGTTTTTTTATTGTTGAAACAATCAACAGGCTCTGGGCAAACATGGGATCATCTGCACTGAGGATTTGATTCACGAGATTCTAACAGTTGGACCTCATTTCAAGGAGGCCAACAACTTCTTGTGGCCATTCCAGCTAAAGGCACCTCTTGGTGGTCTTAAGAAAAAGAGGAATCACTACGTGGAAGGTGGTGATGCTGGAAACCGTGAAAACTTCATTAATGAGCTTATCAGGAGGATGAATTAGAGACGTCTTCTGTTCCAATGTCAGTCGTTTTATATATGTTGTCTTCACCAAGTGTTTCCTTCTGGATTTTGATATTTTCTTTTAAGTTAAAAGACATTCTGAGCTTTCTCTGCTATTGTCTTTGGATTTTTGCTATTCAGTATGTGTTCGGCATAAGCATCTTATAATTACTTACTATTATCTAATCTATTAAAAGCGAAGTACAAATATGAAATAACCTTTGCTTTTGCTTAATATTTACAATGAAATAACTAGTATCTTTTCATCCAAATATCTAAGAAAAAATAAATCTAATCTATTAAAACTAAAATACAAATATGAAATAACTCTTGGTTTTAACTAATATTTACAAAAAATATCACGGATATTATCCAAACATTTAAACATTAATTTTTAACAAGAAAAAAATAAAATTCGGCTAAGCATATTAACAATATTTGTCATTGAAATTGAAGACTTCATAAAAAATGTATATGTGTTTTCCAAATTTTTATAATAAAAAAAAGAATTATACATATATAGCATTAAATTATTATTTTTTATTTATATTCATATAATCAACCAACTATATTCGAAATAGAAAAAAAATAATAATGTTAATAATTTTCGATTATAATATGAATTTATTCATTTACAATAGCAAAATCATGTAACTTTCCATAACAATTTAATGACTAAAATACATACTAATATTTATTATAAATGGTTATATATACAAACAAATACAATGTATTATTTATTTGTACGATATATATCTAATAAGAATAACTTATGTAATTTATAAATTTAAATTTTTTTATCACCATATAATACATATACACAATCAGGTCTTGGATGGATTGAATATCTAGAGTACTTTAGGATACACGGATTCAGATATGTATTCGTTGGATTCGTAAAATTGTTATCCGGATCTGGATATTCGGGATTAGGATATTCGAACTAAAATCTGAATACACATAGATATCCGAACCTGTTTTTTTTATTTAAAATAAATCAAAAATTAAATATTAATCATATATTTAGTCTATGTAAAATTATTATTTAAAAATACTTAAAATGATTAAAATTTTAGTTATTTTATATAAAAATATGTATAATATACATAAATAACTATAATTAAATTTTAAATATTTAATATCCGGATTCGGATATCTAGACCTAAAATTTTACTATCCGAATTTGTACGTGGATCAGTCGAATCCGTAAAATCACTATTAGGATCTCCGAATATCTGTTTTTCGAAGCGGATGGGATCCCGGATCGGATAATGGATATCAAATATTAAATTCCAATCATATATACAGTTATATCAAACAAATTGTTTAAAATATTTAACATTTATAAAAATAAATCCGCGCGGGCGCGCGGGTCAAAGGCTAGTAATCTTATTAAAACTGAAGTACAAATAAGAAATAACTATTGCTTTTAACTAACATTTACAAGAAATGTCATTGATACTATCCTTCATCCAAACATTGATTATTAACAAGAAAAATAAGCCCATTAACAACATTTGTCATTGAAATTGGAGATTTCATAAAAAAATATATGTGTTTATACATACATATATATATAATTAAATTAGTTTTATTTTTTATTCATATTCATATAAACTAACCAACTATATTTGAACTATAAAAAAGCTAATAATGTCAATAATTTTTGATATAATCTGAACTTATTCATTTACAATAACAAAATCATGTAACTTCCATAACAATTTTGGTGACTAAAATACATACTAATATTTATTATAAATGCTTATATATACAAACAAATACAATGTATTATTCATTTGTACGATAAATATCTAATAAGAATAAATTATGTAATTTATAAATTTAAATTTTTTAATCACCATATAATACATATACACAGTTATGTCTAGGACGAATCGAATTTATGAGGTATTTTAGGATATACGAATTTAGATATGCATTCGTCGGATTCGTAAAATTGTTATCCGGATCTCGATATTCGGGGTTAGGATATTCAAACTAAAATTTGAATACACGCAGATATCTCGACCTTCTTTAATTAAAAACTAACTATTAACCATCTATTAGTCTATTTAAAATTATTATTTAAAAAAATTAAAAGCATTCAAATTTAAAATTAAAATTTTAGTTATTTTATATAAAAGTATATATAATATACATAGATAATTATAATTAAATTTTAAATATTTAATATCCAGATCCGGATATCGAGACCTAAATTTTACTATCCAAATTCGTATTTGGATCAGTCGAATCCATAAAATCACTATGAGGATCCCCGAATAACCGTTTTTTGAAGTGGATGGGATCCCAGATCAGATAACGGATATCGAATATTAAGTTTCATTCATATATACAGTTACATCAAACAAATTGCTTAAAATATTTGACATTCATAAAAATAACACCCGCGCGGGCGCGCAGGTCAAAGGCTAGTTACTATTTAATTCATACATCACTAATTGAAAGATTATAATGATTAATTATTACTCTTGTTTTCATTAGAACTTTTATGTATTATATATAATTTTTTTTGAAAAATTACTTGTACATGTTCATTACTAAATTAATAATTTTTTTAAAAAAAACTTTCTTTTTTCAATTTTATAAAAGGAAATTGTATTCTATAACAATCAATAAAATTATAATTCATCCCATGACCAAATACCCTATATCGCGGATATTGCCCTATTGCTAATAATGGGAAAACCTATAAATAAAATAATAATAACTTAATAATATCTATATTTCCAAAATTAGATGTGTCCTTTAGACAATCACAAACCTGTAGTTTTATTTTGGTAATTTCGAAAAAGGTGAATAGTCCCTAGCGGATATTTAACTACTGAATTCGCACCGCTTCCTAGATCTACTGTTCTATCTGTAACGAAGATTCAAGTCAAGGAATATGAAAATAAATACCTTCGGCTCAGGTTAGTTCTGATTTATTGTAAAGTAGTTTCTGACACATTTACGACTATTCTATCTATTGCATGTCCGATTAACTTGGTTGTCAAATGTATCTTCTTTGTTTGTTTGCTAATCGGCTTCTCTCGTCTTTATTCGTGGCGTTTGATAGTTTGGACTTCTCGTCTTTCTCCTCTACAAATTCACACTTACCTAAAATAGTTCTTATAATCTAGTGAAATTCTCAGTTATGTTATACTTCACATTTCAAGTAGAATAGATTTTATGGTGTCTTCCACCGGTGTGTTCTCCGGTGAACGAGTTAAATATATTTGAAAATTGTCTAATTTTCCTCTTGCATGACCGATGAGAATGGTTTCTCCAGTTTTCCAAGTTTACGCGTTGTTTGTATATGATCTGTCTTTCACTTCGTGTACCTTGACTCGTTTAGGCGTCTGTTAGTTTGTCCTTCTTGTGTTACTAATTTTCGAGGTGGACATGACATAGAATAGACTACGAGCAAAATAGAACAATATAACGTTATGTATTTTCTGTTAAATGGAATGAACCCATCTGTTAGGTTATCCTTCTTGTGTTCTTATTTTGTGAGGTTACCCTGACATAGCATACATGACGAACACAATAGAACAATACGAGTCATCTATTTTATGGTTAACAGAACGGCACCATATGTTAGTATGTAGTTCTTCTGTTCGTAGTTTGCAAGGCTACCATGATATAGTATAGACTACCAGCAGAATAGAACGGTGTAACGTCATGTATTTACTGTAAATTTGAATGGTCCCATCTGTTAGGTTGTCCTTCTTGTCTTCCTAGTTTGCGAGGTTACGTTGACATATCATACACCACGAGCAAAATAAAACGGTATTGAGTGATCTATTTTCCTGATAAATGGAATGGCACTATTTGTTAGTTTCTCATTCTTGTCTTCTTAGTTTCCGAGGTTATCGTCACATAGTATAGAATCCTAGCAAAATAGAACAGTCTGGTGTGATCTATCTCATGTTAAATAGCATGGAACCTCGTGTACTATATATACAGATTAGACTTCGTTTTTATGTACTTGCTGCTGCAACCTCACCCCTTTTCTTCTTTTTTTTTCCAGGTTTATTGTGGAAGAATTAGGCCTTCTAGGTCGATTGTTTGAAAATGGATTTAAGCCATCTGGTAGAAAACATGTTAACATCTATTTCAACCTCCGTTGGATAGAGGTGATCAAGCAAGCATTGGACGAGGACATTTGGCGATGTTGAATGACTCGCAGTTTGGGAAACTATTGCAGATAGGGTCCCATACATTCGTTGTAATGTTTGTTCATTATATTCTCTCACGCTAGTTGGAAACTGATAAGGACTATGAACTCTGGTGGCTATTCGTGGGGAAGCCAATCCATTACGCCATCCAAGAGTTTGCACTAGTCACTAGTTTAAACTGTGAAGAAATTGATGTCTCTCACACTAAGTGTAAAGAGAAAGGTACTAGTCGAGCGAAGGAAAATGGTAAAGGGAAAACGCCAACCTCATCTACCTCCATCTGGGATGCTTTGTTTCGTGGGGGGAGAGGAGAAGATACTTTGAGATTTTATCATATCCAAAAAACTCAACCGATCCAAAAATATAGATTTGGTTCATATCTCGATCCATGGCAAAGCATCTAATGGGTAATTTTTAGACTTGTGGGTCTCGGTTCAAGTCCAGATCCTAAGATCGTGTCTTATCGGATACTCAAAATATCCAAAATGTTTTATATATTAGGTATATTTGGATATTTCAAATATGTTTTGGTATTTCATATATTCTTTAAGTTTCAGGTTCACGTTTTGAGTTAAAGTTTCAAGTTTCAGTTAAAATATCAAAAAAATATAATATATATCAGATATTCGGATAAATTTTTGGGTATTGTTTGGTTTATCGGGTTATATTTCAGGTAAAATTACGATATTTAATGGTTAGAGTAATTAATGATAAAATAAAAAGAATAAAAGTTATATGTTTGTCGATTTTTTGAACATATAAAATAATCTATCAAGGTATCAAATTATTAGTATTAGATATTAATATGATTATGGAGAGAGTAATATTGCTTTAAGTACTAATGTTGTATCATGTATTAGTATGGCTATTATTAATAATAATGTTATATAGTTAGAGAAAATAAAGGAATGACCAAAAAAAATTAATGAGTAAGTGCAACAACCTTTTAGAAATAGATTTTTATGACGATTTCCTTTTAATAGTATAAATAACGGATTATCAAGATTTGATTTAATTTTGCATGCGTTTAGAAATTATAATTATTGGTTGACTTTAGAGCTGTCTAAAAATCATATAAAATGAAACCAAATAAATAATAATAGTTTTTGCTTTGTCATAAAAAAACCGAAAACCTCTACTATTTTAACTAAACAAACTAAAATAAATAGGAATTTAGAATGGTAGTCATATTTTAAGAAATTAAAAACTAAAAAAAACAACTTAAAACCGAATCGATGTTCAGATTAGACCGACTTAATGTCTTCTTATTTTAAAAAATAATAAAATTAACAATCTCATCTCACGCAAGGTGTGAGTTATTACCTAGTATATAGGGTCATTAATGATACCGAATAATAAGTTTTTGATAGCAATTTATATTCTATATCATTTTTGTTTAATGTTAAACTAGGTGATTTTTTCGTGCTCATGCACATGTATAAATATTTACAAAATCTATAAATTATAACAATTATTTAGCATTTTGTTTTCAATTTTTAAACTTTTAATTTTATAATTTAATTTATGAAAAGTAAACAGAGAGTTTTAAAATAAGTATGCATGTGATTTTACTTATAAAAATGTGAGTGTTTTGATTATTTTTTTGGGTATATTTCACTATATTTATTCTTTTCAATTGAACCCGAACATGATTCTAAATAGGCTAAAATATATTAACTTCATTTGTTGCAGTTAATTTACTTTACGTGGGATTTGTAATATTTTAATAGGATTATGTATAATTTGATATATGTTATTCTGGAAAAAAATAAGAATGTATTATCGGTTTGTAACTGCATAGATGAACATATTGATATTTTTTAGAAAGTTCATGCATATATAAGAATATTCACAAAAAATAAATCTTAATATTTCATTAATATAATGTTTTCACTTGTCCACTAATTTTGAGTCGTTTATATCTTATTTGCATAAAATTTCAAAAGAAGACTAATCTAAAATTTGGATAGATTAACTTATTCCTTATTAGATATATTGAACATCATATATTCATATTAAATGACAACAACTACTTTTGGTTCTAATTTTACTAAAAACATATAAAACTTTTTATTTCATCTAGTTAGGTTCATATATTTGGATTTGAAAATGCAGATTTTTAATTTTTATGTAAGGGGGAATAGCTAAAAATGACTCAAAACTTGATTTCAAATGCAAAAGTGTACCCCAAATTCAATCAAATGCAAAAGTAACCCAATAGACTAGTGAAAATACAATAAACTCTTTGTGAGCAAACATAAAAATTGTATTCAATTTTACCAAAATAATATTTTCGCGTGAGAAGACTTCTTAAGAAGTTTTCTGCGAGAAGACTTCCCTGTAAGTCTCCTCCAGAAGACTTCTCTAGAAGTCTTCTTTAAGAAGTCTTTCCGGACGTCTTCCGTGAAGTCGTCCAGTAGTCTTCCGAAAGTAGTATTCTCCAAAAGACTTCTCTGGAAGTCTTCTCAAACAATAAATCCTAAAAATAATTTATAAAATTCATAAAAAATATTTATATAGAGGAAAAATAGAAATCATGTAACCACAAACATTTGTAAATAATGTAAATTTATATCAACTAAAATTGAATTGTTTTCAACCTAGATGAATTAATGTAGAATGAGTCATGGTATTCATTGGTTTAGGGTTTAGTAACATATGTGATAGTATTGTATGTAGTTTTAGGCGTAGATTTTGAAATCTATCTTCTTAACTTTTTTTTTGAATTTGACGAATATGTGTTAGTGATCCTCTAATATGATGATTTTAAACACTTTATAAGATTATTTTATGTCTAAGGAAGTGTTTTTGGTTAGTTAATTGATTTAGGGTTCGGAAGACTTCCAGAAGACTTCCCGGGATGTCTTCTAACATATAATGCAGTAGAAGACTTCAAGGAAGACTTCACGGAAGACTCCGAGAAGACTTCTCAAGAAGTCTTCCAAACCAAACTCGAACTTAATTTACCTTCAATTTGAAATTAACCGGAAAAAACCAAAATATATTTAACCTAACCTGATAATTTACCGTACATATAAATAGTAGTTTTTAACTGTTTTTTTTCACTTTTCGGTGTTTCAGAAAAAAAAAAAATTGGTGAAAACCCTAGCTTCCTCTTCTAAGGCGATTACTGTGACGATTTCCGACGAATCTCTTCCGACTACCGGTTCCTCTTGATTTCAGATCTGAAGCCGTTCGTTCGTTTTCCCCTTGACTTCTTCCTCTATTTTTTTTCCTTTCCGACCTCAAGTTGACCCATTTGTCCGTAAGTCTGCCGTAAATCTTCATGGAAATCACCCGTAAGTTTTCATGGAAGTCATTCGTAAGTGTTCATGGTAGTCATCCAGAAGACTTCATGGTAGTCATCCAGAAGACTTCATGGAAGTCATCCGGAAGACTTAATGGAAGCCATCCGGAAGACTTAATGGAAGCCATATGAAGTCTTCCGTAAGTATTCCATGAAGTCTTCCGTAAGTCTTTGGTAAGTCTTCGGTAAGTATTTCAAAGTCTTCCGAAAGTCTTTTGAAGTCTTCCAAAGTCTTTCAAAGTCTTCACAGTCTGTATGTTAGTATAGAACTCTTGGTGTGTTTGTTTTATGTTTGAGATGTTATTTTATCATTGTTTTTAGGCTATACAATGGAATTACCAGTACTCCCGAAGAGGTTGTTCACCCTAGGGGAAGAGCCGATTCCAATGAAGAACATTGGATATCATACTGATGACCCCAGATTACTTCCTGCCGTAAAGGATGCTCTCCATGCTGATGAATGGGAGGAGCTGAAGAACTCTAGGTTGGGAGTCTTCATAAAGTTCTGGGAGTTGGACTTTGGTTGGGCGTCTAGGCTGGTTCACTATATGCGTTGTTTTCAGCTCGATGTCAAGAAGAAGTACAAGCTGTGGAGTCTCATTGGTTCAGAGCCGTTGAGGTTTTCACTTATTGAGTTCGAACATCTCACCGGTCTTAACTGCGACTATGTTGAGCATGTGGATAATCCTCATGTAGGGCTAACAGAGGATTTGTATCGGTTCTGGGAGTTGATGGGTGTTGATATCGACTCTGGTCCAAGCTCCTAGCAAATAGTGGCGGCGTGTGGGAGATGTGAACAGTGGTCTCGGGATGACCGCATGAGGCTGGGATACCTAGCCATCTACATAGGATTCGTCCTTCATCCGCTACACGGGCTAGTCCTGCCAGGCTAGTGATGAATCTTGAAGAGTTTGAGGCCTACCCATGGGGGAGATTGGCGTTTAAGATCCTTATGGACTCTGTGAAGGCTAAGGATTTGACAAAATCTTACACCATTGATGGGTTTATTCAAGTACTCCAAGTCTGGATCTACTTCGCTCTGCCAGAATTTGCTGCGGAGTATGGAAAGCCCATACGAAACAAACCTAGTACTCCTCTGCTGGCTTATAAGGGGCATAAAGGACGAAAATTTGTCAAAGAGGGTATCTGCACACAGGTATGTCTCAATATCTAACTTGATATGGTAGTGATTATTGTCTCAGTATCTAAATTGATATTCATTACTTCCTGCAGACTCGTGTGGTGAACCTAGTGGTGAAGGAGCTTGCTGAATTGTTCCCGCAGTGAGACAATGATAACACCGATGAGGCAGTTGAGAACCTCGTGAATCTCATCTGTGGTGGTGAACGCAAGATGAAGTGGGGCAAAGAGTGCTGGCCAGACATTGGTACTAAGCCGTGGACCAATCCAAAGGTCATTATTATCAAGGAGGAATCTCTTGAGCTTCCTTTCAAGGAAGAAAGAAGACCCTGGAAGAAACCTCGTACTAAGGCTCCTTCTGAGGATCGTACTGAGGCTCCTGCTCCTTCTGAAGCTCGTACTGAGCCTCCTTCTGTTTCGTGGAGTGGGCTTAAGAAAGAAGATCTTGAACAAAGTTTCAAGAACTTGACGAAAGTTATGACTGATGGGTTTGGGCAGTGCCTAAAGGAGATCAAGCTTCTTGCCGATAAGATTGAAGTTGTGGAGAAGAAGGTGGGAATCAACCACAATGAACTTCAACTCACAGTTTCAGAACCGGATAATACTGCGCACGAACTGGGGGTTAGTACTAAAACCTCTCCCAAAATCAAAAAGAAGAGGAATACTAAGAATAAGAAGTGAACTCGAATTTGTTTCATTTGTTGATTGGTACATTTGTTTTATTTGTTGATTGGATGGTACATTTGTTTCATTTGTTGATTGGATGGTACATTTGTTTCATTTGTTGATTGGTACATTTGTTTCATTTGTTGATTGGAACCTTTGGCTTGAACTCGAATTTGCAGAGTGAGAGTGTGAATGGGAAGAAATCAGGAAGTGTCAACAAAGACACTGACCAAAAACAAATGAGTAGCATCAATGCACCTCGGCTCCCGGAGGTGGAAGATCCAAGTGTTGTCATTATGGAAAAAACTGAGCCAACTAAATCAGACTTGGATAGGGCAGATTAGAGACGCCTGATAAAGAAGATGCTACCATGGCATACCTCAGGGGAAAGAGTAAACGAGAGAGGAAGCTTGCTGCATCACAGCAGTCTCCTTATCAGGGCAACAACACAGCCAAAGTGATCGTGCCGAACAAGAAGG